>PVLD010012464.1:14582-60324 GCA_004027595.1 Dinomys branickii | reverse complement strand
GGGCTGGAACCCAGAGCATCACACAGGCTGGGAGAGTGTCTACCACGGAGTCGTCCCCCTCATCCCCACACAGCTTGCTTCTGCTCATCCTTAGGGTCTCCTTGGGCACCTAGCAAAATAGCCCTCCTCTTCCCTTACCTCTGCCATCTTCCGGTCCCTCTGCTTTACTTTTCCTCACGGTCCCTCCGCACTGTGTGGACACCTCTGCATTTTGTGGCTCCTCTGTCTGTCATGTGTCTGCTGTGAGGATGTGAACTCCATAAGGGCAGAAACTCCCTCCCCTCGGCCCCACTCGACACAGCAGGGGCTGGATCCACATATGCTGCCTGAATAAAAGCATCTGAACAAGTGAGAAGGGGTTCTTTGGTACCACTGGGGCTTTCTCCTAAAGGATTTTCAAGGATTTGCTCATTGGACAAATATTTTACGGCCTATTCTATTCTGCACCAACTTGAAACTTAACCCTGGAGGAGGAGGACTTTCCCCGAGACTCTGGCTCCTTCCCTCGCGCCCAGGCACAAGGTGGGGCAGCTATGGCCTCCCCCTGTTGAGCTGGTGCCAACTCCTGTGCGAGGGGCTGAAGTTTATTTTCTTTTAGTCTTGGAGATGCACCACAGGGCCTTGCACATGCTAGGTGCACACCCTACCCCTGAGCTACGCTCTCCCCAGACTTAAAATAGAATGATTCTATGCATGCCTCTAATCCAAGTCCTTGAGAGGCTGAGGCAGGAAGATCGTTGCGAGTTCGAGACCAGCTTGGGCTACAAAGTGAGCTCAGGGCCAGCCTGAACTGCATAGCGAGACCCTGTCTCAAAAAGACAAAAACAAACAAAAACCCTTCCTAGTGAGAGGCAGAGATGAAAATATATGATCTCAAAATACAGTTGTCATACTCTGGTTTCTCCTGAGATCGTATAAATCTTTCGCCTTTTACTAAAGATTTCCGTGGAGAGGATCAAAATACAGTTGTCCCTAACTGTAGGATGTGGGGAACTGCAGTCTTACGTATTATCAGTGGATGTGTAGATGGGTGTGAGCTTTATAGAAGGCACATTTTTAAAATTCCATGTGCGCGTGTGTGCGAGTGTGTGCGCATGCGCACCTGCGCCTTGCTAAGGCCTAAACTCAGGACCGCCTGCGTGCGTGCTAATGTATATCCGTAGCTCTCACCTCCACCTTTTCTGGGGGTACTGAGGATTGACCTCAGGGAGCTCTGAGTTAGTTATATTCCCAGCCCTTTTTATATATTGATTTTGAGATAGTCTCACTAAGTTGCCAAGGCCAAGCTCAAACTTTCAATCCTCCTGCCTCATCTTCTTGAGCAGCTGTGACTACAGGTGTGTGACACCATACCTAGCTCCTTCGAATCCCCAGGCTAGGAATTTACCCTCAGGAGATTGTCCCCTAAAAACTAATAGACACAGGGATGTGCATTGGGCGTTTTTTTACATAACAGTGAAAAATTGGAAATAACACCAATGTCCACCCACACAGGGCTGGTTGTGAAAACATGATAGATATGTATAACAGATCTAAGGGGTCATCAAACATGATGTGGATGGATATTTAGGGAAACCGGGAAAACTATTTGTAATGTATTATTAGGGGAAAAATTTAAAAAACAGCCAGCAAAATCAGGCATGGTGGTGCACACCTGTGATCCCAGCACTCAGGAGGCAGAGTCGGGAGAATCGCCATGGACTCGAAGTCAGCGTAAACTGCATAGCGAGACCTTGTCTTAAAAAAAAGAAAAGATAGGGAATTACAGATGTTTTCCACTGGTATATGTCAGGCCACTAGGGAGATAAGGAACAAGACATCCCGGCTTCTGCTCTCAGGAAGCTTTCAAAGGAAGTGAGGAAGCTGATATTCATCAAATAGCCACTCAAACATATAATTAGAAAGTGTGGTAAAGTTAAGAAGAGGAAGTGCTGAGTGCTGAGACCTGTCACAGGGGCATCTTGATTTAGCGCCAATGGGAGGGCCAGAGACAGCACCTCTGAGGTCGGGATCTGATGGAGTTTAGTGAGAGGAGTGGTAGGTTGGGGAAAGAATCCAGGTGGCAAAACATCACGTGCAAAGGCCCTGCGGTGAGAAGGGCGGGGTGCTCCGGAGCCCAGTGTGACTGGGAGGGGATGGAGCCCATAGAGGCAGGTGGACTACAGTTGGGAGCCAGTGAGGGCTGCAGGAGAGGGGTGATGAGCACAGCTTTCCTGCTGGACAGGGCCCTGGGGAGGCGCAGTGGAGGCTGGACGGGCACAGTGGCAGCTGCTGTACCAGAGGAGATGGTAGGAAGGAAGGCGCGATCTGAGAGCTGTTTGGGAGATAGGGTGTAAGACACGGTGTTGCGCTGGCCCACGGGGAGGTGCCAAGAGGGGTCCTGGTGGGCAAGCTCGGGTCAAGGAAGGTCTGGTGACGCCCGACTTGAGAGACCCGGGACTGTCGCGTGGAGCCTTTCTCCCTGGGCTCCGGGAAGTGGGTCGCACGCCCCTAGTGGAGAGAGAGCGGAAAGACAGTCTGCCCCGCTGAACCCCAAGCTGCAAACACTGCAGAATGAATGAACCCAGGTGCGATCGGCTCAGCGTCTTCTCCCGGGCTCACGTCCACCCCTCAGGTCCTACAGCGAATGTGAGCCCCAGCTAGGCTGGCCCCAGACCTGCCAGGTCACAGGGCTGCTTGTGTCCGCTCTGGATCTGGATGGACCTCAGGGCAGCAGGGTGGAGCACACTCTTAGAGCAGGGAGATGAATAGCACACCCTTTTTTGAGAGCAGACCAGTGAAGAGAAAAACCAGCAGAGATGCGAGGTGTGCGCGATCGAACTCCAGTAACAGCACTGCACTGTGTTCATTCATTCATTCAGCAAACCTTTACTGAGCACCTACTATGGGTCAGGTCCTGAAAAAGGGCTGGGGGGATAAAGGAATAGATGGGGTTGCTGCCCTGGAGGATCCCAAAGGGGCCTGGGATGCATGGAAGAGAAGGGAAGGAAGGGGGATGGAGGAGGACGGGGTCGAGCAGGGCAGGGCCATAGCCAGGCAGGAGCGCCCACGTGGCAGCTAGATTCATGGGGTAGGATGTGAGGGACAGACAGAATTTGAAATACGGGATTTTGAAAATCAAATCTTGAGCAGAGCTTGGTAAACTTTCTGAAAATCGCTGAACCGTACGTACGCTTAAAATGAGTGGTGAATCTTGTGATTTACAAATGATGCCTTGTTAATGTGTTTTTGTGGTACTGGACATTGAGCCCGGAAACGGTGCCCTGAGCTACATTCCCAGTCCTTTTGTATATTTTTATTTTGAGACACGGGTCTGGCTAAGTCGCTAAGTTGCTCAGGTTCAGCTCAAACTCATGATCCTCTTGCCTCAGCCTCCCACAGTGCTGGGATAATAAGTCTGTACCACTGTGCCCTGATCCTATTTTAAAAATACAGCAGTGACGGGACCTCAAGACACCTTAAATTTCCTAGGAAGTCATGAGTCAGGGAGGGAAGAACACTGCAGGCAGAGGCGGGGGCCCAGGCACACCCAGGGGACTGCTGCGGCAACGTGGGTCCTAAGTGTGGCTGCTCTCAGGCATGGCCTGGGTGCTCTCAGCACTGACAGGCGTCATAGGCTCTAATCACAACGCCTCGGCCGGGTGTGGTGGCGCACGCCTGTAATCCCAGCACTTGGGAGGCTGAGACAGGAGGATTGTTGAGAGTTCGAGGCCAGCCTGGGCTACAAAGGGAGCTCAAGGCCAGTCTGAACTGCATAGCAAGACCCTGTCTCAAAAAGACAAAAACAAACAAACAACACCTCTGCATCCTCAAGCCACAAGCCCCAAAGAAGGGACGCCATCCTCATCTTACAGATGGGGAAACTGAGGATCAGAGCAGGTAAGCCATTCAGGGGCAGAATCAGGGCGCGGTCCAGTCTATGTGCTGTGAAGTCTGCGCTCTGGAGTAACGTTCTAGGCAGAGTCTTGCCTCCTCCAGTGGATGACTGGGCTCAAGGAGAGGCGTCCGCGGGCCTGGGCCTGCAGCCCCTCACTGGCGCTTTGCTGGCGCCACCTGCTGGCCAAAGGATGATGCTCCGTCCTCTCCTCCCGGCCGCACAGGCTCACAGGCAAGACACTGTCTCCCCCGCCTCTCCCAGGGTGGATTTAGACCCAAGGTGAGCACATCCAGAGGACCCCGAAGGTCTGCAGGCCAGACCTCTCCCGGACCGGCTTAGACAAGAAGTGCAGTGCCTGACCCAGCCAGGGCCTTTCTGGGGTGGGTCTTGTCTTCCAAAGGTCACTGGCTCCCGGAGAAAAGACTGATGGAAAGTGGGAACCCAGAGTATATATATATATATATATATATATATATATATATATATATATGAGTGGTAGGGAGTGAGGGCGTCTGAGAGTGTCCTCTGGGGTGTCATCTTTGGAACAGCCTTGCGACATGAACTGTCTGGCTGTGACTTAGCAAGCTGGGACTGGTGAGAGGCCTGTAAAACTTCTTGTCCAACATAAGAAGTATGAATCAACTCCTAGTCATCCTTCCCAACTCAGTGGAAAAGTCACCTCCCCTGGGAAGCCCTCCTGGATTGCTAAATGAGGTCTGAGTTCCATGCTACACACTTACAGGTTTCTCCTGCCAAGTACTCATCCTAGGTATAGGTGGTTAAATATGTGTGTTTACTCAGTAAACCCATGTGTCTGCCTCAGCTGGTGGCAGGTTGGTCCCAGAATGAGGATCAAACCAGGCCTGCAGGGGCAGATCGCAGAGGGACCGCTGGCTTTGAATGTTCTGTCTCTTGAGCTCTGGCTTGTGTGGCTCTGAGAGACAGTTGTCCTCGAAGGGGATAGTGGGAGTTTTGTCAGACCAGCTTGTATTGTGTCCACTAATGTCCGACTTTCTGTCCCCCTCCCCCAGACTACAAGGGACAGATGACTGTCTTGACCCCTGCTGTGTCCCGGAGCTCAGCACAAAGCCCGCACTTGTTGGAGGGGAGAATGGATAGAGGGAGATGGGGTTGGGGCCAGGGCCGAGAGGCCAGGTTTGTGAGCAGGGAGCAGAGGCGGGGCTGGCTAGGGACAGAGGTGGGGTCCCCAGCCCACGTGTGGGTGCCATGGGGTGGTGCCCCCTGGAGTTGTCCGGAGCAGTGTGCAGCCTTCAGTCAGCTGTGGCCCCTGAGATTCCCTTTTCCCAGCAGGGCCCACAGTCAATGTTGGGGAATCAGAAGGCACCCTAGCGCAGCAGCTCCCTGCTCAGCCTCCTCATGTCCCCAACTTCCTGCAGCTTAGGCGCCCTGGACAGCAGTACAGCTGTGAGGGGATACACCTGCCCCAGGCCTTGGCTGGCCCTGGAAGCTGGTCAGGGCCCTGCTGTCCCTCCCAGTCAGGAGTCCGGTTCTCTGACTTCCAGTCCTGCAGCTGGCACAGAGGCCATGCCAAGAGAACAACAAGGCCGGAGGCTGGGGCGGGAGATGCCAGGCAGCGCGCACCCTCCTCCCCAGCTGCCGTGTGCATGACAAGGTCTCTTTCTGGCCTCCTTCTCCCTCCCAGGGGCCCCCAGGACACCTAGAGGGTGAGAGCCCAGCCTGAGATCACCCCACCCTGTCTGCCAGTTGCTGCCCCCCCATGCCCCACGCTGTTACCCTCAGCAGCCCTGGGGAGTCCCCACATAGCCTCCTCTACTGGCCCAACCCAGAGGCCAGCAACGGCGGGGAAGAGAGCACCTGAGCCAGGGCGCCCAGAGTGAGCGAGGGAGCCCCAGTGTCCTCCCCGGGGGGGAGATGATGGTGCGCCCTCCACAATGCTGCTGACACTCATGGAGAGTTTCTGGAAAATACACACTGTGATAGAATATACAACGAATATTGAAATTTTACAAAAGTTACTGCAGAAAAGCTGGGTGTGGTGGTGCAAGCCTATAATCCCAGAACTCAGAGGCTAAAGCAGGAGGATCGCCTGATTTCAAGACCAGCCTGGGCTACATAGTGAGTGAAAGTATAGCCTGAACTACATGTGAAACTCTTGTCTCAAAAAAAAAAAAGATGATGAAAGGAAAGGAAGAAAAGCTCCCTTGCATCATATACACTGTGCCATCCGTCACCCTTGCTGCTCTGGAGCAGCTCTGAAAGTCCTCCTTCACGAGTGTCTTCATGGGATAGGATTTAAAAAATACAGCGAATTTTGCTGCCGAGCGCCATCTAGTGGAAAGAGATGCTCATAAAAATATTGCAATGGGTCCTTATCTACCTTATTCGCCAGATCTGGCACTGGGCAACTTGTGGCTGTTTCCCAAAGTCAAAATAACCCCGAAAGGTAAATGCTTTCAATCAGTTCAGGACATTGAGGCAGCCAGGACAGTGCAGCTAAAGACGTGAAAGAGGACATCCAGAGCTGCTGCAGAAAAGGGGGCAGGAGCCGGGCGTGGTGGCGCACGCCTATAATCCCCGTAATCAGGAGCCTGAGGCAGGAGGATCCTTGCAAGTTCAAGACCAGCTCGGGCTACAAAGTGAGCTCAAGACCAGCCTGAGCTGCATAACGAGACCCTGTCCCGAAAAGGGAGGAGGGGGAGAAAAGCGGCAAGAATGTTCTGGGCAGGATTAATGACAATGTGCTTTGCTTTTTGTTTTTGCTTTTGTTGTTTTTGTTTGTTTGAGACACTATGAGTCTAGCTATGTAGTTTAGGATTCCCTTGAGCTCACTATGTAGCCCAGGCTGGTCTCAGACTCCCTGCCTCAGACTCCCGAGTACTGGGATTCCAGGGATGCACCAGCATGCCTGTCTGAGGCAATATGTTCTTTTTTTTTTTTTTTGGCAATATGTTCTTTACTGTTAGAAATTTTTTCAAGGCCGGGGACACAGCTCAGTGGCATAAGTGCCTGCCTGGCAAGTGCAAGGTCCTGAGTTTGATTCCTGGTACGAAGAAGAAGAAGAAGAAGAAGAAGAAGAAGGAGAAGGAGAAGGAGAAGGAGAAGGAGAAGAAGAAGAAGCAGAGTCATATCTGGAACTTGCAACCACGTGACTGAATGCCTGACTCTTGGAAACTGTATGACTGAAAACACATAGACTTGCAACTGCGGGACTTGAATGCCTGCTACAGTCACAAGACTGAAGACACCTACCTGACTCATTGCACTGAACTGTGAACTGTGCAATAAACTAATTCTTGTTTAAAAAAAAGAAAAGAAACTTTTTCAAATGTTTAAGCATTTGCTGTACTTTTAGATCACACCCTATAGTAGATTTTCAATCACTGGTTAACGCTTTCCCCACTTTTACCAGGGTTACAAAGCTGTGAACAAAAAGGCACTTTCACACTCTCCATCATTGCTATGTACCTTTTCTGCAGTGCTTACTATGTGTCAGGCACCGCTGTCAGCGCTTTACTGGACCAACTCATCCAGCTCTTGGTAGCCAGCACCCTCTGCCCCACCACCTCCGTGGCCGCCGCTGTGGACCGAGTGGCCCACTTGCCTGATGGGGCTGACTGTACCTGACCACACACAGCGCTTGCAGGTGCCGCTTAAGGTTAAGTCAGATCACAGGGTGCAGCCCTGGTCCCACAGGATGGCTGTCCTTAGGAGACACCAGGGGCTCATTGTGAGCCTCTCCACTGCACGGAGGTGACCATCCAGGAGCTTGCCGCATCCAGACTCAGATGTCTCCTCGACCTTCACTCCCGCCCGGCCCCTCAGCCTTGAACACGTCCTCGGGTGTTGTTTACTCCCAGCTCTGTGGGGCCCTCGTTCCGATCCCAGACGCACACGCAGCCCCACACAGTCTGATCTCCGCTCCTGACCTCTGTGTTGCCTGTGGTCGGGCAGCCCTCAGCTGTTGCCAGATCCATTTCTTTCCTGTCTGTGGATTCCAGAGGCGCCGACCCCTCTGCCTGTTCCCACAGATCCCTCCTCTGACGACAGCAGCCCTCACCCAGTCCCCTGGCTAGAATCTGTCCAGATTCTTCCTCAGCTCAGAATGGAGCACTGCCCCTCCGCACCCTGTCTCCTGGAAGGAGGACCACTCACTCGTGTCACTGTGTACCCTGGTCCTGTCTTGTTCAAGAGTCCAGGGACCTTGAGTCACAGGGCGGGGATGTTATTCTGTTTGACCCTTTGTCCCAAGCACCTGCCAAGCCTAAGGCCTGTTGTTCTGGCTCTCTTGGTCTCTGAGAAGGATGCCGGGAGCAGACTGGCCACAGAAGCTGGAGGCTGAGGAACCTGTGGGGAGTAGAACTATGGTCAGAGAGCAGGACTGAGGACACAGTGGAGGGTGCAATGGCCTCTGTCCATCAACTTTCCACTCCCTTCTCCAGAACATCCATCGGGGTTTGAATGGAATGTAACTCATTTACTCAGTCAACAAACATGCATGTCCTGCCAACCAGTACCTGGGTCAGTGCTAGGCTGCTGCAGGGGAAGTGCTTGGGTATCCACTAAGATTCACACCACACAGGCCAGCACTCTGTGTTGAATGAGAAGCATCCAAGTGGGTAGTGGGTGGGGTGTGGTGGCACACACCTGTAATCCTGGAGGGAAGGCTGATGCAGGCTGAAGCAAGAGTCTAAGGCAGGCTGCCTTGAGAGGCTGAGGCAGGAGGATCACTGTGAGTTTAAGGCCAGCCTGGGCTACAAAGTTGAGTTCAAGGCCAGCCTTAACTGCATAGTGAAACTGTCTCCAAAAAGACAAAAAATAAAATAAAATAAAATGAATCAAAGAGGTAGTGGGAAACAAGCTGGTGGTCAGACAGATCTTGTCAGCTGGTGACACTGAACAACCTATGATTTCTTCCTTTCTGGGGTGCTAGGAATCAAATTCAGGGCCTTGCACTTGCCAGGCAGGTGCTGTGTCACTGAGCTACATTCCTGCCGCACCACGTTTTCTTTCTTCTTTTTCTTGATCTTAAAAGGACCCTCGCGTTCCTCTCTTTGAGTCTGCAATTCTCAAACATTTTGGTCTCAGGAAACCTTTACACTCTTAAGGGTTATTGAGAACCCAAAAGACTTTTCGTTTATGTGCGTTTTCTCCCGGTATTTATCAAAGCTGAAAGGGGGCCCCAAGCGATGGGCCCTGCCTTGGATCCCAGCCATTCAGGAGACTGGGGTGGGGGATCACAAGTTCAAGGTCAGCTCTGGCAATGTAGCCAGACACTGACTCAAAAAATAAAAAGTAAAAGGGGCTAGAGGTGCAGCATCTGTGGGTCTGATCCCCAGTGCCACGCAAGTCAATGAATAAAACCGGAGCAAGTGTTAAAATTCACGAGCGCACGAGCACACGCGCCAGCTGCCCTCTGAGCCGCGCCGCAATCGTGTCCGCGTAGCTGTGGAAAACACCTCTGTGAGCCTGGGAGCGCATGCGCGTGAAAGGGACCAATCACGTCTTCGTTTTGCTTGGAAAGTAGTTCCAACTCTCTGGACCTCGCGGGGTCTGAGACATTGGGACGCCATGCAGTTGCGATTCTCCATGCAACTGCAGCCTGTGTCGGGTGCTCCCTGCCTCCCCGTACCCTTCGGGGGAGCAAGGGAAGGTGGCCTTTCCGTGTGATGCTGAAGCCCTGGGCTCAGGCATGGAAGGAAAGGAGCGAGCGTGGCTTTCCAGGCAGAAGGTGCAGCGCAGGCAGAGGCTAGAGCCCAGCTGTCTGAGGAAGTGGTGGGGCTTGTTGAGTAGGAAGATGTAAGCCTGTGTTTGCGGGGAAAGTGGACGAGGAAGCGGGGGACAGTGTCAGACAATGGGGCCACTGAGCTCAGCGGGGGCAGTCATGGAAGGCCTTGCAAGCCTGAAGTGAATCTGAATTTCCTTCATTCATTCCATCCAACAAGCTGGGCATGGTGGCACGCATGCCTGTAAGCCCAGCAGTTGGGAGGCTGCAGCAGGAGGATCGCTACGAGTTCGAGGCCAGCCAGGGCTACACACTGAGACCTTGTTTCAGAAAAAAAAAAAAAAAAATCCATCCGTCCATTCATCCAACCATCACTTCTCTGGCTTTACTAAAATATTCCCTAGTGGCTTAGAAGTACAAACATGTGTGTTTCATATGACTCTTTTTGACATCAGAAATATATTTTTATATTTTAAAATTACCATACAATATTAATAGGAGCCACTAACATTTGCTGAGCTCTTGCAGCATACAGGCGAGATTGATGCTATCCCACATGCAGCATCTCATTTAACTCTTGTAACAATACAGTGGGGCAGATACTATAATTATCTCACCTTGTAGACACAGAGAGGATCTGAGTCCCACAGCTTCTAGGGCAGATTTAGAATTTGAGCCTAGTCAAGTCATTCAAGGCCTTCTGCTTTCAGCCACTCTACAATTTATGAAGGTAAATTAAAATGTTCAGTAAAATGATGGGGTCCAGGAAATGTTCAGTGGGTGATTTCAGGTACCTTATGACAGTGATGATGGCACATGCCTGTAATCCCACCATTCTGGGAGGCTGAGGCAGGACAATGAAAGTTCAAAGGCTGGGCAACTTTTCTTGGGTTTGATTCCCAGTATCACCGCCAAAAAATCCTTTCCGTTATCCCAGCTTGTGCGATGGTATCTCTGCTTGAGAATGTACGTGCCGCAGTTTGAGAAGCCACAGTGGAGGCGCCCCGGCAGTCATTCTGGCCTGTTGCGGTGCAGACCACACTCCCGGGAGGAGGGCCGAGTGGCTGAGCCAGCAGGCTGTGCTGCTGTAGTTCAGGGTCAGGAGGTCTCGGGGCTCTGCCCATCTCATTCGGCCTGGTACTCATCCTGCACGTGGTCCTCCCGGCCATCTACTGCAGCATGGCCATCGCAGTGAGGGCAGCAAGCGTCAGATGCCACCGCTGCTTCCGGCAGAGAGCCCCAGGCCGTGCACCCTCAGCACCAGGGCGCCGCCTGCCCCAGGCTGCCACTGCCCTCCTCCTCTCCTCGTGTTCAATTTAGAGATGTGTGGGATCTTAGAGCTTCCTTTGTTTTGTGTTTTTTTTTTTTTTGGGCGGTACTGGGGATCGAACTCAGGACCCTGCGCTTGCTAGGCAGGCGCTTATTCCACTGAGCTATATCCCCAGCCCCTTAGAGCTTCCTAAGCTGGAGAGAAAGCTCTGGGGTTGGAACCTGCTGTGGGGGGGGGGGGCGGGGGGTCCTAGTCAGCAGTGTCATTCGAGCAGATGTCACGTCCAGGCAGAGGAGCAGTTACTGTCCCTGTCTCTGTTTTCCCTGTGCTATGTCACTAAAGGGCGAGATACCTTTGTCTTATTTAGTCATGGAGGTGAGTTCCTTTGTTCATTGTTTTATGGATGGGAGGCTGAGGGTTAGCGAGGTAAAGGCATTTGCCTAAGGTCACATAACTCATAAGTGCCGCAGCAGCGATTTGAACTCAGAGTCCAGCAACTGTTTAACTACTATTTTTGTGTGTGTGTGTGTCAGAAGTTGAACTAAGGACCTTGCGCTGACCTGGCAGGTGCTGTACCGCTGAGCTATATCCCTGGGCCTTTAACTACTATTCTAATTGTTGTCTTCCCCACTGAGCCTATTTCCTCATCTAGCTTTTTGTTGTTGCTGTTGTTTTGGTTTTGGGTTTTGTTTTGTTTTGTTTTTTTGAGACAGGGTCTCAATATGTTGTTCAGGCTGATTTTGAACTCACTATGTAGCCCAGGGTGACCTTGAACTCACAGCAATCCTCCTGCCTCAGCCTCCCAAGCAGTGGGATTATAGGAGTGTGCCACTATGCCCGGACCTCCTCTGTAAAGGGGGGAAATAGTGTTTCCAATCTACTACACAAGGGAGCTGATACTTAAATCACCAGTCTTTCTTTCTCTTTTTTCTGTTTCTTTTTTTGGTGCTAGGCCCCAAACCCAGAGCCTTCACAGTAAGCTAAATTCCCCAGTACTTTTCTTTTTCTTTTTCTTTTTTTTATTTTAAAGACAAAAGAATGGAGACATATAAACCAGAATAACACAAAAACAATACAGGAAATACAAAATTATAGAGAATACAATAGGGAATTAGCACTGGATGCTATATTACATAATGTTATCTTTGCATTTGTTACTCAGTTGTACAGATGATGGCTCGTTCAATTAATCAGTTTTCTCCACCCTCACCTCTGTTGTTCTACCACCCAATCAATCGTCTTCCTTCTGATAATAACTGTACTTTTTGGTTTATTTACTCCCTCAGGCTCTCACATTGGGAAGAGACATGGCTGCTTCAAATTATGCTGTAACAAACATGGGTGTACACAAATTGCTATGGCAGGAGGTGGAAAAGCACCCATTCTCAAAGACAGTAGATAGGCGGGGAACCAGGTTCACTATGGCCAAGCCCTCAAGGCCACTGGGGATCTGGTCAAGTCGGCAGGGTTACCCAGCAAACTGCCAGGCTCTACCTCAATACACTGCATCTGGAGGCCTGGTTGAGTCCTCAGGGTTGCCCCAGTGGACCGCCAGGCTCCGCCCCATCACCGTGCTGCTGGAAGCCTGGTCCAGGTCTTCAGGGTTCTCATGTAGCCTGGAGGGAACACCTTCCTCCCTCAGTCTGCTGAGCTCCCCGTCAAGGCCCCTGGGGGTCCCCTTATAGGCCGCTAGTGTCTCCCTGCAGGCCACCTATGACTCTTTGGAGACTATCCCCACCCAGGTAGAGAACCGGGTCTGCCCTCTAGTTCCAGGTCTTCACCTCCTCCCACCTCTCGATCTCCAGTGCTGCCGTGCTCCTTGCAGCTGGGCATTGGGCACACTTATGATGCTGGGCACGAGTGGCATGAGGTCTCCCCGACCCATGCTCACTGTGGTAGTCCAGGGTGTGTACTAAGTTTAGTTATTAGTTCTAGGAGAGAATTGCAGGATTTTCTCATGTCTGCTGTGTAGAGTATGTTGTGGTCTCTCGGACTCCAGGACTGCTGCTTTTTGTGTAATTTGTCACTATGAGTTCCTACAAGGTTCATATAGGCAAGCAGTATGAAGTTCCTCTTGGTGCTCATATTAGTAGTTTAGGGTGAGTCCTGAAGCCCGTGGACTCAGCCCATTGCTGTCAAGAACACATGTTGAGTGCTTGGGGTACCAAGATTCAAGGTGCTCAAAGAGGGAGCTCAGGGTGGGAGCTGAAGCCCAGTAACTCAGCTTGTGCTTCGTGGTTGGTGTTGGAGTGAGAAGGGGGTGGGGCCATGTGGTCCACCTCCATCTGCAGCTCTCTCTTACTGTTGTGCTCCAGTTCCTGTTCTTTGGCTGGATCCCTGGGAATTGCTGTGGTCCTGGGGTTGCTGCAGCTGCTCTCTGCTAGTATTTGCTCACACAGTGGAGAGGTAGGAGGTCATAGCCTCTGGGCAGGCATAGAGCTGGGTGTGGTGGGCTGTGTACTGGTTGCTTTGACTCCGCCTTGCCTTTGGGCACTGATTAGAAAAGTTGCTGCAGAGTGGGGATTCTGTTTTAATGGCTGTTGTAACTTTTCATCCTCACACTGGGTTTGACAACACCCTTCGACCACCATTGCCTCACTTCCTGGCTGTGCTTTCTCCTCTCCAGTCCTGGACCAGCTCTTGGAACTCTGCTCTCCCTTGGCCGGATCAAGAGGCTCCTGCAAGCATGGGCCTCTGAAGCAGAAGCTGTGAGTGCCGGAATGAGGGAGTGGGCCGAGGGTGTGTTTGGAGCAGTGACTCCCTCCTTCTCTGCCTCCTCTTCCTCCAACTGTGCCATGTCAGCCTTCCAAGGCTTTCCTCCGGGAGAGGTCTTGTTTGCTCTCTCTGAGGGCTTCAGTTCTCATTTCAGATCCTTCCTGGGTCCAGGGGACCCATTTCTCTCCTTCCTGTCTTTCTCATGTCGCTGTATTCCAGTGTCTTTATTTTTATTTTTAAAATGCTTATTGACTTATTTTTGCAGTACTGGGAGTTGAACGCAGGGCCTCTGCTTTGTGCTGCATTCTCAGTGCTAGTCATTCATTTATTTGTTTATCATTTTGAAACAATGTCTTGCTTAGGCTGGGATTGAACTCAGGATCCTTCTGCTTCAGCCTCTCAGGGTGCTGGGGTTACAGGTGAGCACCTCCATACCTGGCTATAAAGTTAGGTCTGCTAAAGGTGGAACATTCTCTGGATTCACACGGACCTGGGCATGAATCCCATCCCTGCAAACCTACTAGCTGGATGAGCTTGGTCACATCGCTTGCTCTCTCCACGGCTAGGACGGGAAAGATGGCCACCCCTGGCTAGAAGGTGTATCAGCTGGTGCTCACCGCTTACAGTGGCCGCCTGCAGTGTTAGGTGTAACAGAGTGCACAAGGACTGGCGATCTGAAGGATCTGGTCCATGGGAGGGTTGCAGGCAGTGGTGGGGGGTAGATGTCTACTGGAGTATGAGGTAGGGGTTTGGGAGGGGCTGCTCAGAGTGCAGGCGCCGAGGCAGGGTGTGTACCATGAACACTGAATTTAATGAGCTCCAATACTGATGGCTGGACTCCCAGGGGACACCACCCCTCTGTGTCCCCAAGTCTGCTGGAAGCATTTGCACAGCTGGTCTTGGCCACCAAGGAGCAGCAGGAGGCCAGGGTGGCCTGGTGTCAAAGCTGTTAGACAACGAGTGATTTGCATTTAAGTACCAGTTGCACCCCTTACCACAATGTGACTTGTGTGAATCGCATCAGCTCTGGTTTCCTCACCTGAAGAACAGGAGCAGACCCAGTGCTGACGCATGCACACAACAACCTGCACAGGGTTCAGC
Source organism: Dinomys branickii (assembly GCA_004027595.1). NCBI lineage: Eukaryota > Metazoa > Chordata > Mammalia > Rodentia > Dinomyidae > Dinomys > Dinomys branickii. Next base: position 45,657 of record PVLD010012464.1, on the reverse strand, counting down.
TCCCCTTTCTTGGCCAGAGTCACTGACTGGAACCCCTAGTGGGGTGGGGTGGTGGTGGGCACTGGCACCTCACTGGAGCTGCGCTCCCTCCTGTCCCTGCTGCTCTTCCCCGGGGATACAGATGTCCAGCTGCCAGCTGGCCTCTGCCCGAGTGGCTCACTATCCGGGGCAGCCTGCTGGGCTCTGGGCTCTTCTCTCTCACTGCCTTCAATAACCTGGAGAACCTGAGCTTTGGCATAGGATTCCAAGCGGAGATCTTCCCTGAGATTCTCCTGTGCCTCAGTGGGCCTCATCCACCGAGGCTGGGTAGATACCCTCTTCATTTTCTCATGGTTAGTCTGCATTACATCCACCAGATCTCTCCTCTGTACCGGGTAAGGGCCCCAGTCCTCACACTGGCCGAGGTCACGGGCAAGTGCAAGAAAAGGAATGAACAATGTCCGATAAAGTTGATCCTTTGTTAAAAAAAAAAAAAAGAACAGGAGTATGTCGACCATCCTGGGGGGTGTGCAGAGGGGTGGATGGGCTTGGGGGCCAGCCCCTTGTGCCAAGACTTTCCTACCCTACCCTTGCCCCTGTCCTCGTGCACCATCAGAGCTCAACACGCATGGCCTCCTTACCGATTTCTACGGTGTCCCTGTCACCCTGCCTTCCAGCAGACCACTGTCACATGGAAGCAAGTCCTGGACACAGGACAGCCGGTCCCCTCCATACTCTGTATCTATGGCCCTGGTCATTGTCCTGGTCCCCAGTGACCTTGTCCTCCTCAGGTCCTGTGGGGTCACACAGCAGACACCCACCTCACCAGCTGCCAGAATTGAATGACTGAGCCAGAGAATGCCCATTGTAAAGCTACAGATGCACATTTCCAAAGTGCTCTGCAGAGTTTATGAGGCTTCTATGTATAAAGTATGAGGGTGCTTGTTTCCCTGCATCTTCATCAACAATGGTTTTTACAGTTTTTCTGTAGCTAGGAAGACAAGAAGGTAGTGAAAGATAGTGTGCTATTTTAATTTGCATTTCTTTGGTTCCTAGAAGTGTCAGGTCATCTTGGTTGGCGTTGGCTCTTTGTGTATTTGTAGGGCCTCCTTTTATTGATCTGGAAGAGACTTTTGGGTATCAGAGTGAGCACCTGCAAAGGAACTATTTTATTCCAGAACCAGTTATATGTTAATTATATGACACCTTCCCTCCTCCCTGAAGCTAGGACAGGGGTGATTTAAAACAAAAGCCAAAACATACAAAGAAAAGAAAAATAAGATCTCCCTAACTCTCCAGGCTGGCCTCAAACTTGCGATCCTCCTACCTCAGCATCCCAAGCAGCTGGGATTACAGGTGTGCACAGCTGCAGAAAGGCTTTTTATAGCAGAAATATCAGAAAGATGGAAACGGAGGGCAAGTAAGCGATCCCAGGTGCTTTTTAGTTTGAGGATTTGCCCTCAGGCCAAAGAAATCTCCCCACCATGAGCTGTGCTGATGCCAGCAAAGCCAAGCCCATCTCACTGGGATTTTGCCAAGCACTGACGCACACTGTCTGTGCCACTTACTAGGCCCATGACCAGTTCCCTGTCTCTGAGATGGGGGAAACATGACCTCCTGTCCAGGGTGAGTGGGGGACATGAAACAGGTGATGTGGCACCTGACACCATGCAGGTGCCAGGAAACACCTGTCCAGTTCATAACTCAGCCTGTTTCTTTAAGTTTGCTCTTAGTGTGTGGTTCTTTTTAACTTTCACTTAAAAAAAATGAAAACGTATTCAATTTTTCAGGAAAACAATAAAGCAGAGCATTTGTTTCAACCTATGTGAATGGCTGGGGGTGCAGCTCAGTGGTAGACGGCTTGCGTAGGAAGCTTGAGGCCCTGGGCTCCATCCATAGTGCTACAAACCCAGAGAAGGAAGTAGGTGAGCACCCTGGGTGCGTGAGGAACCCTCAGTGGTAAGAAAGAGGAAGAAACAGAGCCTTAACAGCAAAAAAAAAAAAAAAAAAAGAGAATTTCTTGGTCCATTAAAAAGCCTGTAACATTTCTCCTTCTACCCCAAGATTGATTAGCCAGGATCAAGCGTCTCTCCCAAGAGAAGCAATGAAGAAAGCTGGGGCCCACAGAAGACAGAGTGCCCAGGGTGTAGGACCGCAGTCCCAAGGGAGGGACACAAGCAGGGGCGGCCCTGTGACTGCCCAACCCGCCTGCGCCAGGGAGCCCAGGTGGAGTGGCAGTTCCTGGAGTGGAAGCTGAGGGCCGGAGCCACGGGGCAGAGCACCCTTCCTACCGCTGGAAGCGGCTTATGTGCAGAGTAGGGACTTAGACCACACCAGGGTCCAGCAGCCTGAGGGAAGGAATAGCAAGGTGGGGGTGGCCCTCTGGGAGGAGCGAAGCAAGGAAACAGGCAGGCTGGCTGCTTTGTAAGAGGGACCCCGAGGAGCTCCTGCCAGTGCTGGGATTCCAGACCCCATGATGCCCCAGGGCACAAGACTTTCAGACAGTTGGGTCACTACCAGCTTCCTCTTGGTACAAGCTCATCTTACTGTTTTAAAAAGCCAGGATACCAGAAGAATCTTTTGCCAGGTAAAATGAAATCACCGACCCACCGGGTAGGTGGGCCAGCAAATAATCAGCATCTTCAAAAACTACTCATGATAGTCAGGTGTGGTGGCACCTGCAATTCTAGCACTCTGGGAGGCTGAGGCAGGAGGACTACAAGTTCAACTCCAGCCTGAGTAATCTAGTGACAGTAATTACTGAGTGCCTGTCTCAAAGTAAAAAAATTAAAAAAGGGCTACAGATATAGCTCAGTGTGAAGGTCCTGGGTCCAATAGTATCACAAAACAAACAAACATCGCTTACTGTGTATTTAGTTCCACATTTATGTATTTATTTTCATATTTCCACAAGCTAGTGCCGTAACAACTACAGACATTCCTACAGCATTTTACAGTTTACAGAGAAATTTCATAGCTTGTCTGACCTTCACAGTAACCCTATGAGGAGCCGGGCGTGGTGGTGCATGCCTGTAATCCCAGCACTCGGGAGGCTGAGGCAGGAGGATTGTTGGAAGACCAGCCTGGGCTACAAAATGAGCTCAAGGCCAACCTGACCTGCATAGTGAGACCCTGTCTCAAAAAGACAAAAAACAAACATGTTCCTCCTGATACTGTGCAAATATTCTCTGAAGCCTGGGCTGAAAGCTCACTGATGGGTGTCCCAAGCTCCTCCCTTTAGATTTTATGGACTTCTGGGAGCTATCACCAAGAAATTCTGTTAGCAGTTCAAGATGCAAAGTACTTCATGAAAAACAAAGCTTAAATGAACGTACAATTTGCTACATTATCCAACCATCCACTCACAAACCTCCTGTCTAAGTCCAAGGAGGACCAGACTTGGTCAAGCTGGTCAGAGGAGAGCTGTAAGGGCAGTGTCCCTGGCATCCCTACCCTCAGCTGCTCTGGTGCAAGAATCAATCCTCACCCCTCTCTTTATTAACGAGTGAACCCAGGGCCTTCACCCTGAGCTACATTCCCAGATTTTTAAAAAATTTTCTATTTTGAGACAGGGTCTTGCTCTCCAAGTCGCTCACCTGCCTCAACCTCCCGGAGGGCTGAGAGTGCAGGTTTACGCTGCCTCACCAGGCTGATTTTCCTCTTCTGTGGTGAGCGGATCTCCATGCTTCTACTTTGTAATGTTAATTCTTTTAGGTCTGTTGTCTGCATGATCGGGATGTTTTGTTTCAGTTTTTTCTTGAGATAGGGTCTCCCTATGTAAGTCAGGCTGGTCTTGAACTCTCAGCAATCTTCTGCTTAAGGCCTCCTGAGTGCTGGGATTACAGGTGTGCACCAGCACGTCTGGTTTACATGGTAGGGATTTGGATGGGAAAGAGTGACTGTAGGGGCGGGGGCCTTAGCTCCCCGAGCCCCAGCAATACAGAGAGGTCCCCAGAAACCGCAGGTAAGGGACTCATTGAGGGAAGGGGTACAGCCAGGATTCTAGTTCAAGCAGGTCAGCCAGTCCTGGAAGCTTGTCCCTTTGGAATGAACCTAGTTGCTGGTTTCCTGGCACATGGCCTGGTCTTTAGGAACCAGTGTGTGGACTGTTCCAGAACCTTCGAGAACCCCCTCAAGCTCCTCAGGGATCTGACTTTCTCCAGGGCTGGAAGACACCCCTGCAGCTCATCTTCCTCCTTTCCTGCCCAATGTCCGACCCTCAGTGTCACTCCGGGCCTGGACACTGGGCCATGAGGATGAGCTGGCAGGCCAGGGTCAGTGCCTTCCTCCACTTCTTCTGACACAGCTCATCAGGGGAGGAGCAAGGCTATAAGATTCTAGGGCTGGGAGCTGGGGCTAGAGCTCAGTGGCCGAGCATCTGTCTCATGTGTGCGAGACCCTGGCTTCTCTTGCCAACACCTATAAAGAAAAAAAAGGTTTTGGAGTCAACTCATGCTTCAATTCTAATTCTGAGACTGTTTTTTCTTTTTGAGACAGGGTCTTGCTAGGCAGTTCAGGCTGGCCTTGAGCTCACTTTGTAGCCCAAACTGGTCTCGAACTTCCAGCTACCCTCCTGCCTCAGCCTCCTGAGTGCTGGAATTACAGACAGGCAACACCACACCTGGCCTAATTCTTCAACTTTCTAAGGGTACTCTTGCTCCCACATCTTAGTTTCCTGAGTTTTCAGATGGAATGGACATAGGATAGAAGAAATAAAGATACATAAAAAGGAGGTGAGGAAAACTGTAGTTTTATTTTATTTTTTATTCTATTTTTTGTCTTTTTGAGACAGGGTCTCGCTATGCAGTTCAGGCTGGACTTGAGCTCACTTTGTAGCCCAGGCTGGTCTTGGACTCACAATGATTCTCCTGCCTCAGCCTCCCGAGTGCCAAGATTACAGGCATGCGCAACCACACCCAGCTCAAAAATTGTAGTTTTAAAATTGTATTTTAAAACTGGGAGTGGAGCCTAAATATTTGGTCATCATTAATAATTTTGAGACTTTGGAGTCACATAATCCTTTTCTATGTCTGTTTTTGTATTCTGTATTCTGAGTAAAGTTATATTTCTGCTTGAAGAATTTTATTTCTCACACAGCATTGTGTAAAATGTCCTTCTCCTATTTTAAATCCTTTGAAACATTCTATATATTCTTTCCTTAATTTTATCAGTTATACTGTGTCTTTTTGTATAGCTTCAATTACATAATTTTATGACAATAAATGAATGAATGAATAAATAAATAAATAAATAAACTGGGCGTGGTGGCGCACACCTATAATCCCAGCACATGGGAGGCTGAGGCAGGAGGATCACTGTGAGTTTGAGACCAGCCTAGGCTACACAGTGAGTTTGAGGCCAGCCTGGACCATGTAGAGAGATTTTGCTTCAAACAAACAAAGAAGGCAAACAAGCAAATTGCATTTTTAAGAAGACTGTAACACCAGGACACAATCCAAGGTAGTCAAGATTTTCCGTATCTGTTCTTAATGCCTTTGCTCTCTCTGCTTCCTCCTACCCTCACCTTGTCCCTTTCTCTCTCTCTCCCTCTCTCTCTCTCTCTCTCTGAGACAGGTCTGACTGTGTAGACCAGGTTGGCCTTGAACTCACGATGATCCTCCTGCCTCAGCCTCCTGTGTGCTGGAATTACATGTGTGTTCCACCACATTCCACCATGCTCAGACCTTTCTCAGTTATTAATTTACTACCCAGACAGAAAATTTACAAAGCCAGATTGGCCAATACCCCAATTCCCTTGAGCCTGAGGAAAGAAAAGTCCAGAAAACCTTGCTGTTATTTAAAGCAGGGAATGTCATCCACGCTACCTCGTTATTGTCCCCTCTGACTCAGCTTACTTCACGTATTTGATCTTTCTTCTCGGTGAGTGGGCAACTTTGAAAGTTGAGGTGCCCTCAGATTTTCCCCACCTGCTCCTGGCCAAAATGCACAAAGCCTCCTTCAAACAGGCGCAGGGGTGAGGCAGATTGAAGGCAGATGAGGAACATAGCGTCACGTATCTCTGGGGATATGGAAGACCGAGGACCACAAGATCAGCATCATTGACTCGCCCAAGTCACTGTGACTTCCACAAGAACACGATCAGGGCACCTGGGAGGGACCGAGAATGTTACCTTGGCCCTTCTGTGGGCAGTGGGTGTCGCAGGCTATGTATATCTGAGCTGGGCCTTCTTCCTCTGGTTCCTTGGGCCAGGCGAACTGCACCTTGCTGATGGTGGCAGAGTTTGAAACTGGCCCCTCCGGGAAGGGGACCACCTGGTGGCCTTCTGGTTGGGTGGCAAGTCGCTTGTCATTGCAGCCAACAAGATGGGCATCCTGGAGCTCCTTACTTTGAGGAGATTAGCAAGAGGTGAAGACCTGGATCGAGAAGATTCATTACACCTCTGAGGCTGCGCCCTTCGAGCACATGCCGGCACAGGGACAACATGTTGGAATGAGCCGCAAGGTGGGGACAGACTGAGACAGAACCAGTTAGGTGAGGCTTTCCCACTCACATCTTCGAGCTTCCCTGAGGAGAATTTACGTACAGCATGCATCTGAGTTAGTCCCTAAATAGTCTCCATCTACTTGCCATATGTGATTTGGTCCCCATTTTACAGATGAACAGAGATTACTGAAGACCATACAGTTAAGACATTCAGGAGTGGTGGTGCAAGCCTGTAATCCCAGAACTTGGGATTAGAGGCAGGAGGATCGTTGTGAGTTTGAGACCAGCCTGGGCTACAAAGTGAGCTGAAGGCCAGCCTGAACTGTATAGTGAGACCCTGTCTCAAAAACACAAAGAGAAAAAAAAAGAAAGAGAAAGAAAGACCGTACAGCCAATCAGCATGGAGTGCCCCTGACAAATATGGTAGCCACCAGCCACATGTGTCTATTAAAGCTTTTTGAATGAAATCAGTGCTGGGTGTAGTGGCGCACACTTGTAATTCTAGCACTCAGGAGGCAGAGGCAGGAGCATCACCGTGAGTTTGAAGCCAGCGTGGGCTACATAGTGAGTTCAAGGCCAGACTGGACTACATAGTGAGACCCTGTCTCAAAAAACAAAAATTAAGTAAGTAATTTAATTAACTAATTGATGAAATCAAATGTAAAATCACTAGTTCTTTAATTATATTAGCTACATTTCCAGGGTCCACCAACCACATATGGTTACCCTACTGGAGGGCAGAAAGTTCTAGTGAGTGGCGAGGACAGGGTCTGGAATTCCAGTCCATGCTTACAGCATCTAAGCTCCCCTGGCTAGGCACTGTGTGTCTAAGACAGGGTCACTGTGCCTGGGGACCCCACAATCTAGTGCAGTTTTCTAAATGAATGCCTCCCCAGGAAAAGCCTCTAGTTCTGACACCAGATGTGGGTTTGAGCCCCGACTCCACCCTTTGGCCACAGTAAAGGGGTGAGTGAGGCGTCAACATGGGGCCTCAGGCTTCAGTTTAAGGGTTTGTGAGAATTACATGAGTGACGTCACACTGGCATCTGGTCATGCACACAACTGACGGTCAAATTCTAACTACTATCTCTTATGATATTGGCCTGAAGACTATCTTTCTAACATTCTTAGCCTTTTCCTCCACATGCACATAGCTACTTTTTTTCTGGTTATAAAATTAACATCTCACATCTTTACAGAGGGAGTTGTATGCAGGCGTGAAGCATAACTGAAACCCCAGGATGTTTTGTTTCTTGAGACAGGATCTCACTGTGTCGTTCAGGCTGGCCTTGAACTTGTGGTAGTTCTGCCTCTGCCTCCCAGGTGCTGGGACTGCAGGCATGGGCCACCATGCCCAGCCTCCAGGATTTATATATAACCTAGTTTTCATGAAATCCTTTCTAAGCAATCACAGTTGGACTCAAACTGTACATGTTTTATCACGCACTAAAAGCCACTTTCCTCACCATTTTAATGTGTTGAATAGTTAGTGTTTTGTATTGCAGCTCATTGAGCTACAATATTTTGTCTGTGCGTATCCATTCAGTGGAAGCGGTGATTAATGATTTGAGAAATTAAAGTGAGCCAGGCACCAGGCAAAGACTTTGCAAAAGCATGAGCCCATGAAAAAGGGTTTTCCCTGCCATGCGTGGTGGCGCACTCCTATAATCCCAGCACTCGGGAGGCTGAGGCGGGAGGATCATTGTGAGTTCAAGACCAGCCTGGGCTACGAAGTGAGCTCAAGGCCAGTCTGAACTGCATAGTGAGACCCTGTCTCAAAAAGACAGAAAAAAAATAAAAGAAGGATATTCCCACATATGACAAGAAAACTGGGATACTGTACAGTTAAGTAATATCCTGAGTTTACCAGCTGCTAAATGTGTTGTTTCTAATTTAAGTAAGCATCTTGGTAAATAAGTCTTTGTATGTATCTCTTATCATTTAATTAGAAAAAATTCCTAATAAAAAAAGGGTAGCTGTTATTTTTCTCCCCAAAGGCTTGCTGAGCACCAGGGGATGTCAGCAGACTTTCTTTGGTTATTTTGGTATTTTGAGACAGGATTTTGCTTCGTAGCGCAGGCTGGCCTCGAACTCGCTTATGTAGCCCAGGCTGGCCCGAAACTCACGGCTATCCTCCTGTCTCAGCATCCCGAGTGCTGGAATTACAGGCGTGCTCCACCACGCTCGCCATATTTGGGGGTCTGCACCTATCACACTGCCCAGTTGCCCTGGAGAAAGTCCGCAAGAGCGAGGTAGCTTCCCTGGAGGAGGTAGTTACCGAGCTAGGCCCGCCGGGCACTGTCCTTGGTGCTGAGAGTGTGGCCGCGATTCAGAAGTGAATTGTCCCTGGGAACTCACAGTCTTAGGGGAAGGATACTATGATGGACGGTGACAAGTGTCGAGACGAAAATTATAAAGAAGGGTGAAAAGAGAAAGTTACAGCAAGTTTAAAGGTCACAACTGGCTTTTACTTGCAGTTGTAGCACGGGGCAACACCTCATTCTAGAAAATAAGGGGAACATTTTGATAAACTGAGCAGAGGAGGGTGACTTTCCAGATAGAAAAGGACTGATGAAAGCAGAAATGGAACAAAGAAAGGGTTGTTCATTTAAGTTGTTTATCTGACCTCCGAGAAATCAGGAGAGGGGTGGGGGAGGGGAAAACGGACGGGAGGGGAGGAGAGGAAGGGGATGGGGAGAGCGAATAGACAAATCCCAAAATAGCCTAGTTTTAGCCGCCACGGTACAGAAATCTTCTCTGTTTTAGCTCTATACGCAAAGTAACTTTGTAGTAAACAATCCACTTTTAAGTCATGGGATTGCACTTTATGCTTCATGCCTGCACAAGATGTTCATTCTGGAGCTCTGGATTGGTCTGATTGGCCTGATACAGGAGTTCAGTCCAAACCAATGGCCTCCTATAAACTGTATTTAACCCAAGGTGAACAAAACCAGCGATGGTGGTGCCTCCTGTGATCCCAGCATTCCGGGGGGCTGAGGCAGGAGGACCACAAGTTCAAACCCAGCCGGGGCAACTTAGGGACTTAGAGATACCCTGTCTCAAAATAAAAATATTAAAATGGGCTGGAGAGGTAGCTCAGTGCAAGGGTTCTGGTACTGGCAAAAAAAAAAAAAAGGTGGAGTGGGGAAGAAGCACAGGAGAGTTATTTAGAGCAGGTGCCCGCGGAGGTTCTTCTAAGCTGACAGAGCAGAAAACTGAAGTTCAGATGCCTATGTGCCTTAACCTAAGTATTAGTATGAAAGATGGTTATCCTTCCATGTCTTTCTAAACAGTTATTAGGCAACTACTATGTTCTAGAGGCTAAAAGAACACAGCATGTTACACCTGTAATCCCAGCACTTGCGAGGCTGAGGCACAGGATCACTGTGTGTTCAAGGCCAGCCTGGGCTACATGTTGAGACCCTGTCTCAAAAACAAAAACAACAAACAAACAAACAAACCACAGCATGTTAGGCTGCACCCAGTGGACCAGATAATAGACTTAGGGTTGAGCCTCAGCTCTCAGGAAATACTCTAACACAGGAGACCTCAGTTTTCTCCATATTTAAGATGGGGCTGCCGGGCACTGTCCTTGAGACAGGGTTTTGATTTTGCTCTTGTAGGTTCGTGTGGGTCCTGGAGGTTGGAGTCAATATCAGGGAGCTGCCAGGTTCACCGAACCAATGGATGAGCTCACCCTCCCCCTGGTCCCACAGAAGGCACTGTGGAAAGTATTTGGGCCTGGGGGGATACCCCCTGCAAAAAAATTCAAACTTGTAAAAAAAGAGATACATTTCTCTCCCCCACCTTTTTTTTTTTTTGAGACAGGGTATAGAGAGCCCTTCCTGATCCTCACTGAGGCCCAGAAGATTATATTTATAATCCCATAAAAAGATATTGGAATGCAAGCAAGTTAATTCCAAATCTACCACTTCCAGTGCAACACATGGCAAGAAAAAGACACTAAGGCATATTTGTAGTTATGGGAAGTCAGGGGGTCCTATGTCCAGCCACAGTGATGGCCATCTGGAACAAAGGCCTTGACTCAGGGCTGAACCCAGGTTTTATTCATTCCTGAAGAAGGGAGTGGCTTGAGGATGAGTGATTGAGAACCGTGGGAAGTAGGTGAGCGCCGTGAGCTGGGCCGGGTAGGAGGCCCGAAATCACCTCTGCAAATGCAGAGAGAAGGATCTGCAGAAAGGGTAACCTGCACAACACAATGGAGACAGTGTCTAATGTTCTGGGGTCGGTGCTTCAGCCCTGATGTGTAATCTCTCAAGCCTCAGGAAGTTGTAGCCTCCACCCCAAGGCTGGATCCCAGCTGACAGTGTGGAGCAGTAGCTCACACCTCCTGCCTCATCCCGGCTCACTCGTTGGAACAGCAGGGGTCCGGGGAAATACATCTGCTGTCTTCAAAGACTGCCATCAGCACCTTGGCTAGACTGATATGCATTGCTTAAAGCCAATTGAAGGGATAAGGAAAAGGCCCAGCCAGCTCTGTACGTATCAGTACATGGAAATAGGGTCAGGTTCAGCCAAAATGGAGACAATTACTCTTCCTTCAAGGATAATCCCCTAGGTGGTCCTCTACAACAGGGTCTTGCTTGTAATTCAGGATGACGTTGAACTCACTATGTAGCTCAGGTTGGCCTTGAACTCATGGCAAACTTCCTGCCTCAGCCTCCCATGTGCTAGGATTACTGGTGTGCACCACCACGCCCAGCTGGCAAGTTTGAATTATTAATACACAAATGTCTATCAAATTTTTCACAGCTTCCTATCACTGCCCCTCCCAGGCTCCTGTCCCAACAAGAGTTGAGTTTAATAGAAACAGTAGCTGTCTTCCTTGGACCACCAAGGTTTGAGTCCATGAGGCAAGATGTGCTCCATACGCCTTCTGTGTAGCAAGGTTCTGGTCTGTGCCATGAAAGGAGGTTTCCCATGCCTGAATCCTTCTTCCAATCACCAGGATCATCTCTCATCACTTTCCAGGCCCCAAACCTATGGAAGTTACTGCATCTTCCCGCATCTGAGCACCCTACCGAGGGCCGAGACTGACTGTTCACTGCACTTGTTGTATGAGCCCCGTGGCCACAGGCGCATGTCTTCGGTGTCAAGTTTAATCCACAGCGCTGAGGCAGGGGCTGACATTTCTTTGATGCTGTTGGGAGACTGAGCTTTTGAAATCTAAGATTTGCTCAAAGGTCTGTGGCTGGAAAGGAGAAACTTTATCAGGCTTCTGTCCATCTGTCTGATCTATACCCATGCACTAACTGGCTTTGCTGCTGTGATGGTATCTTAGTTATTTTTCTTGTTGCTGAGACAAAACACCTGATGCCCAAAGTTAAAAAAGGAAAGGTTTATTTAGCTCAGAGTTGGTAGAGGTTTCAGCCCATAATCTGCTGGCTCCAAGGCAGGGTGGCACATGGCAGAGGAAAACAGTTCATGGCAGGCAGAAGGAAGCACAACAAGCAAGTGATAAACTACAACTAACCAGCAGCAAGCCTCTTTCCATCCCTTATATTGTACCCAGGCTGCCCACCCTGAGCACAGATGGCACTCACACCCTTAATTCTAGCACCCTTAATCCTAGCATTGTACTGCGAATCAATCACACACTCTAGATCCAGCTACCTCAGAAAAAATGTCCCCCCCTTGACTGCTTGAGGCTTGGGGAGGACATCTAGACCCAAGCCATCACAAATGGTCTGGCTGCCCACCTAGCCTTACATTCATTCAACCACCTTGGTTCCTCCTGTGTCCGTCCTGCCCTGTATCTCCGGTTAACTGATACATCTGTGAGAGTAAGAATTTGCTGTGGCCCGGGGAGATAGGCCTGCTTGAAAGGCTCACAGGTAACACATGGTCCTCCTGAACATTGTCCCCTGGGGGCCTCAGTCGAATCTGCTGCCCTCACTAAGAAGCCAGTTTCCTTGGGAACAGCCTGCAGACCATGAAGCATATTCCCTGAGGGACCGCCACTGAGTAACATCTTAGCTTCGAGCGTGAGTATTAGAGTATTTGGGTTATTTTCAGCATTACTCCTGTTACTTACTTAAATCTGTGTTAGCTTCCTTTTCTTCTCCGGACCTCGGTTTCTCCAGGTGTTTAGAAAGGATGGGATCTAAAGACTGCTCAGGTTCTAGGACTATACTGCTTCCTGAAATATATCGGCTTAACTCAGGGAGCCAATCGCACAACACCTAAGAGATTTAAAGTAACTGTCCCCACTTAGTGGTTGCACAGTACTGTCGTGTCCACATGGCATGGGGTGGGCTGTGTGTGGTCTTTTGTGTCTTTGCAAAATCTCGTAAGATAGCTGGCAACATGGCCGCTTCACCTGTGAAGAAGCTGAGGCTTAGGGTGCTCACCTTATTTAAGGTCCCATATTGGGTGCAGGCTGGGACCTGGGATGGGACCAGGCTCCTTCTGGGCTGAATGAGCAGCGCATCTGGTGGTTTTGCTCAGTCCTGGCAACCCGATGGCGTCACTCGCAGACAGACAGCCATCAGGAAGGGAGGCAACGTGGCAGGCCTGGGTGCTGCTAGGTGCGCTCGGCACCCACATGCCCCTTCCTGCGCTAGGGACAGACCCCAGCGGCTGCCTCTGCAGGTTGTGTACAAGCCTGGGGTTGAGTCCTGCCACACAAGGATGTGTGGGGCTGGGGGACACAGGTGTGCGGCCACTGATGGTCCTGGGTATTCTGTCCCTCCAGGCATCAGCACCTGTGGGCCAGGCGCAAAGGGGCTTCCTCAGGCCAGGCATGGTGGTGAGCTCTGCCCCAAGCAGCATCACCGCGGAGGTCAAGGCCAGGGAAATGCACCGCAGGGTCCCGGAGCCTCAGGCCCTGTCTAGTGACAGAGCGGGCTTCACTGTGAGAATGTACCTTTGAAGAACCTACGGGAAGACAATGCGGCAGGGAACAGCAAGAGCAACCTCTGCCAGAGGCGGCAGCCAGTTCATCTCCCAGGCAAGACCTTCTACTGAAATCTCCAGACATGCCTGGGATCCCAGCACTCTCAGAGGCTGAGGCATGAAGACTGTGAGTTCCAGCCTAGCCTGGACAATTGAGGAACTTAGTGACACCTTGTCCTGAAATAAAATAAACAAGGGACAAGGACGCGGTACCATGTGAAGTCCTTGGCTTCAACGCCCAGTCCTGGGGGGTGGGTAGGGGGATGGCAGGAAGAACCTGAGGGTTGGAGGTTGAGCTGTCTTCTTAGGTGCATGTTTTCCCCAAGTCATTTTTACTTGACAGTTTCAGAATTGCAGAGAAGTTGCATAAAATCCCACATATTCTTCACCCAGATTTCCCAGATCTTAAATTTACATTTGCCTTATTCTTTCCCTTTAAATACATATCTTCTTCTAAACCATTTCAGAGTAAGCTGAGGATGGGCATGACTCCTTTTATCCCAAATATTAAATGGGTATTTTAAATTTTTTTTGTCTGTTTGAGACAGAGTCTCGCTATACAGTTCAGGCTGAACTTGAACTCATTTTGTAGCCCCAGCTGGCCTTGAACTCACAGAGATCCTCCTGCCTCAGCCTCCTGAGTACTGGCATTACAGGTGTGCACCACCACGCTCATCCTGGACCACGACGTTTGAGGTGAGCCCAGACTATATAGTGATATCCTGTCTCAAAGTAAAAAAAGAAAAGAAAACACAGGTAAACAAAAGCAATAACTTTTTTTTTTTTTTCCGGGACCGGGGATCGAACTCAGGGCCCTAGTGCTCAGCAGCAAGCACTTAGCCCACTGAGCTGTACCTCCAGCCCATAGCAATAACTTTTTGAGCTACATCTTTTCCTGTTTTTTTTCAAGTGATCTATTTTGGGCTTCTTATATTTTTTATACAATTGTCTCATTGAACTTCCTTTTTTCTGTTTTGGTTTTAGACAGGGTCTCACTTTGTAGTAGTTCAGGCTGGCCTTGAACTCACTTATGTAGCCCAGGCTGGCCTTGAACATGTAGCAATCTTCCTGTCTCAGCCTACTAAGTGCTGGGATAATAGGAATGCACCACCATACACCACTACCTCACTGAATTTTCACAACAACCTTATGAGATAAATGTGTTCATTTTACACATAAGGAAAACAGAGGGTGAAAGAGTTTTAATAGTAATTTGTCCAGCCAGGTCCAGGAGATTGAGAGAGGAGGATCGAGGCCAGCTCAAACTACACAGTGAAAGCCTTGCTCAAAAAAAAAAAAAGTACCTTTTCCAAGGTCTCCTAGTCGTTAGCTAAGCCACACACCTGGCTGTTTTCACAGAACAAGACTCTTGAGCCACCCATCGCATCTGTTCCACGATTGTTTTGGTTTACATTGTTACAGAATAAATTTGCTTCAAAATTTGCACAATTGACTGCATGTAGTTTTGGCGTTGTCATCATGCAAGAAGCAACAGGTTCTGAGAATGTGGGACGAGAAGACGTCTTGGAGTCCATGAACTCAAGGACCTGCCAATTCAGCGAGTTTTCAAAACTGTTCTTGAAAAATTAAGATCTTGAAAAATTAACAAGCGCCTGCAGTTTCTACCACTGTCCACTAGGGGAAGCACACGCTGAGCCGCGCCAGACGCGCCTCTCTTGCTTGCCCCCAACTCTCTTGTCAGCCTGGGGAAAAAAGTCCGCCTCCTGACCCACAAGGCCCTGGACCGGAAGTCCCGCTTTCTCTTCCTGTTCTCCACCATGGCGGTGAGTGGCTTGATACTTGGGTTTGCTTTCCTTTATCCATCTCCATCCTGTGCTCATTGAGCCCGGAGGGGCTGTCTCGCCCGCCGCCCAAGGAGCATCGATCCCCACGGTGCTGGCTGGGCAGGAGCTGGCAGGGCCCTTTCGGTCGAGGGCGCGGGGCGGGACCTTGTCACTCTCCTGCCCTAGGAACGGGCTTCGGGTAGCAATCTGGAGGGCTCAGGGGCGCGTTGTGTGGCTGCAGTGAGGGCAGCGGAGGTGAACGGAGGATGCCTGGACGTAGGGCTCGGCTTCTTTCCTAGCCCCGGATACTTGAGACTAGCCTGGTGGCAGGGCTTGAACTCGTTCTTGTGCTTCGGGAAGGCGCCAGCGTTGGGCCGCAGCCCGCAGAGAGCTTCGGAACAGGGTGGGAGACGGCGCCTAACGTGTTCGTTTCTTTAGCAGTTTTTACTCTCAACCTGTCGTAGTTGGCCTTAGAATGGGGACGTTCGTTGTCACCCTACGCACGGAGCGCTTTAAGATTAATCTTCAGTGTCAGTGCTTGTCCTGAGTGTCTCTTGACAGCGTTCCTGCGAGGAGGAAGAGGCGTGATCCGGAGCGGATGTCTTCTGGCAGCTGCAGTGATAGCTTGCAAAGCCTTTAGGGTTTGGGATGCACAGAAACGAAAACTGCACAGATGGAAAGCAGTGAGAACACCGGCTCTCGGGCTGACTTGTCGACTGCTTTGCTGCCCTGTTACAGCAGGATCAAGGTGAGAAGGAGAACCCCATGCGGGAACTGCGGATCCGCAAGCTCTGCCTTAACATCTGTGTCGGAGAGAGTGGAGACAGATTGACCAGGGCAGCCAAGGTGCTGGAGCAGCTCACGGGCCAGACGCCTGTATTTTCTAAAGGTGAGTATTGACAGGCTTGGAGAGGGCTGGGGGTTTGGTTCACGTAGTAGTTGTTTCTTAACACACCTGCTTTAGGGCCTGTTGAGGTTACAGTTGGCATCTCCTAAAAGCAGTAAATACGTGATCTAGGCCGGGTGTGGTGGCACATGCCTGTAATCCCAGCTCTTGGGAGGCTGAGGCAGGAGGATCGTTGCGAGTTCAAGACCAGCCTGGACTGCATGGTGAGACCCTATCTTAAAAAACCAAAAACCAAAAAAGAACAAAATACGTGATCTACCCCAAGAAGTATTTTCCCCGAGATTAGTTGTGTTGGTATACCATGTTCTCTACAAGTAGACAACACAAGCACAAGTGATGAGTTTTCAAGGAAGCAGAGTAGGAAGAGGTAGAGTAGGAAGAGGTAGTGAAGGGCATTTTTCTTACTTAACAGGTAGACTCTGTAGGCGCCTTGTAAGAGCAGGAGCACTGACCTACACAGTTTGCCATTTGTTAGTCTTGTAAGTGGGCTGTTTTGGTCCTGAGCTTTTGCGTGCAGGGGAGCACACTTGTTTTTTCTTGGTGGAGGATCAAATACGTTGGTGTATTTTAGCAGCAGTGTTGTTTTCTTCAGAACACAGTTGTTTTTCTTACCGTGTTATTTCCTCTTTGGCCTGTTCTGGGTTGTGAGCTTGCCCTTCCAGAGACTGTAACGTTAGGATTTCAGGTTTGCTGTTGCTGAAGTATGGCCGGATGGCTTGGAAATCGGGAACTCTGTTTTCTGTGTTACAGACGAGATCAGGAGATCAGAACACCGCCATTTAGGGTGCAGACAGGCCTTTAGTGGCACTTAAGAGTTGGGGAGCTGGCGTCCTAGGGAAGAAGCACGCTGGGTGGGAATGACAGTATGTGCTTCCTTGCCCCTTGCTTGCAGCCAGATACACTGTCAGATCCTTTGGTATCCGGAGAAACGAAAAGATTGCTGTCCACTGCACAGTCCGCGGGGCCAAGGCAGAAGAAATCCTGGAGAAAGGTCTGAAGGTGAGTCTGATCGCGTCAGGGTGGTGTTGCGGGTCATTACAGGGCAGTGATTAGATTTAATAGAGTGTGCTTTGGTGGCCAAATACTTACTTGGGTGTTTTTGCTTTAGAAGCCTTTTGTAACGCTCAGAGTTAAGTTATATTTTGTTATCTTTGCCTGGAAGTTGTAAACATGCCTGAAAGTCATTTTGATGCCTCATTTTCTGTGCTCATTAGAAGTGGAGAAAGTTCTGTGACATGCATAACTGGGGTGTGAGTGCCCTGGGGAAACAGACTGTTTCCCACAAGGCACATTGCTCTGGGGTGTCGCGTGCAGGCCTGAGGGTGGGTTTCAGGTGACAGTAACTGCTGCATTTTTCTTCTCAGGTGCGAGAGTATGAATTAAGGAAAAACAACTTCTCTGATACTGGAAACTTTGGTTTTGGGATCCAGGAACACATCGATCTGGGCATCAAATACGACCCAAGCATTGGTATCTATGGCCTGGACTTCTATGTGGTAGGAACATTTAACCTCTCCCCTTCCTGGTTTGTGAGGAGAGAGAAACCTGCTGTTTCATTTGTGGTGTCTTGATGTTCAGAACCTGCCTGCCTGTGTGTTCTCCCCCTTGCGAGGATGAGCGTCGTGTGTGGCAAGACAGACAGGTCAGCACTGAGTGAGACAGGCAGGATCCCTGCTGTTGTGAAGCCCTCCGTCGGTACCGTCCAGGGGCAGCAGGGCCTAGAGAGGGCTGCTTTCTGAGAGGAGGCTGGACCGGTGCTGCGTTTGGCCTTCACGTTGGCTGACAGAGGCTGCTCGGTGCTCACTGTTCTCCTCGATCCTAGGATACGTGGCTTCCATCCGATGACACAGATCCAGTTTTGGGTGATGGCAGTTGTATTCTCAGGAGGGCATTTTGTGGTACAGATCATTATTTTTTTAATACTGTTAACTGCATTGCCTTTGGTTCATCCATAAAATAAACACCCGAAAAGGCAGAAGTCTTAACTAATGTGGGGCTCAAGTGGTGGTGGCACCCTCGTTAGATTCACGTACCCAAGGATAGTGAGAACTGGGTATCCAGTTCGGAGGCAGCAGGCCTTTGGGAAGTGCTGTTAAGCTGAAGCAGTAAGAAGAACTTCTTTTGTGCCTCAGAATTTACAATTTTCCACACTGCACATGTTTCCATACCAATTTTTGCAATAAAATTTTGGATGTTATTTTTAAAAGGAGGTGCTGTGGAAATTGGGACTGGTGGTGGGAGACTCACAGAAATTAGGAATTAGATAGGAAGGGGACAGGGGCTGAGATTTTCAGCCTACAGAATCTGTATGTGGTGGTGTGCTTCCTGGAATGCTGAAGGTGGCGCTGTCAGTCCCTGAGCCCCCGGGTCTCACCCCAGAGTCTTGGGCTGTAGGTGGCCCTTGAAGATCAGTGTCTGGCGTGTGAACCCTGTCTGTCTGCTCCTGACTCTGAGCGGGGAGGGTGACTCTTGGTTATTCCTGGGACAGGTGCTGGGTAGGCCAGGCTTCAGCATTGCAGACAAGAAGCGCAGGACAGGCTGCATTGGGGCCAAGCACAGAATCAGCAAAGAGGAGGCCATGCGCTGGTTCCAGCAGAAGGTAAGTGGCTTTATTTTGAGCACAGTGGTGGCATGTGGTGTTGGTGCGTGGCGTCGGGCTTTGGGGTGCGAAACGTGGTACTGTTGGGCAGACAAACGCCCCCCAGAGTAGTCGGGCGGCCTGGCAGGTGGGTCTCCAGGGCTGGTGCCTTAACTGAAGAACCAGCGCCAAGGACGTGGGTAGCTGGAAGGGGAAGAAGGCGGTAACGGGAGACCCCTTTCTCGGGCGATAGTGCAGTTGAGCACGGTATAATGATTGTTAAAACCAGGCATTTTTTCATGCAATCCAAAACCAAAGCGGGGCTCAGAGCTGAAGGTTGTGCCTCGGATTTGAATTCTGGAAAGTTTGCCTTTGCTGCAGTTGTTGTTGCCTCTTGTTCTGAAAAAATAAAATCTCTTCTTTTTCAGTATGATGGGATCATCCTTCCTGGCAAGTAAATTCCCGTTTCTGTCCAAAAGACAATAAAATGTTTTCAGTGAAATGTGCATTATTGTGTGTTTTGTGAAAGGAGTCTGGCCATACTCAAGTCGTTGGACCTCCTAAAGCCACCTAAAGCTTCAGTGGGAATAGCTGGTAACAGCCCTGTGGTCATCTAGGTACCTGGGTTTCCTGGCAGATCGAAATTGAAGCACTGCCTGTGCAGACCCACACCGTCCTTACTGTGCTACGGGGCCGCTTTCTGTGAGCTGATTTTATGGGGGAGGGTATGGTTGCAGTTGGGCTGATTCAGTCTTAAGCACAGGCAGGATGCTGTGTTCCCTCCCATGTCCCAGGAGCCCTGCCCTCTGACTTAGTCATCCGGCGCCTAAGTGAAGGAGCAAGCTTTGGTGCGATGTGTGAGATCACATTTTAGCTGACTTCTTCACACTCCTGCCTTTAGGACACTGTGACGTTGCTGAGAAGCAGAATGATGGGGTAAAAGGGCAGTTAGAGGCAAATTGTATGCCTTTGATACTCAGTTCTGCTGTACTTTTGACCAGCTGTATTACCTTGGGTAAAGCTAGGAATCTGCCTCGATCTCATTACCAGTTTCCTGGAGGCAATAATATTCCTGAGAAGGTTAAATGGTTTAGAGAAGTACCAGGCACATAGTAACTAAAAGGGCTACTTTTCTGTGTTTTGGTATGATAAATTTTACACTTAAAATGTCTTCCCTTTAGGGTGAAATTGATTTTTACTTTTTATTTATCTATAGGAATTTTCTAGTGATCAAAAGTCACCATTTCTCTGATTTTGAGACAGTACCAAGCTATCCGTTGATCATTTTCAATTTTGGGCTTGAATTTTGAGCACATGTTAACTCCGTTCATTAAATTTACTTTGTGACACTTCAGTTTTATCCTTGGCCTATTTGTAAGTATTCTGTTTATTTGGCTTGGGGGGTGATGGTCCTGGCAGTCACTCAGCACCTTGCACTTGCCAGGCAGGTGCTACACCTCTGAGCTGTAGTCTTGGCTCCCATTTGTTGTTTTGAGACAAGATATTACGTAGTTCAGGCTGACCTTATTCACAGTGATCCTCCTTAACCTCCGAGGTGCTGGGATTGCATGTTTTATTTCATTTGAAATACAAATATATGTTAACTTAACACTCTGTGTGTGTGTGTGTGTGTGTGTGTGCGCGCGTGTGCGCACGTGCACATGTGCGTGCACGGCTGAGAATTGGACTCAGTAGTAAATGCGAGGCAGGTGCTCTACTGCTGAACTATGTCTTCCTGTAACTACAACTGGAATCAACATCTTGGAGAGCAAAATGTTCTGCAGAGATGGAATGCGTATGCTAATCTTTCTTTTTTTTTTTTTTTTTTTTGCTAATCTCATCTAAATTAAGCATTCCAGAAATAAAACTTCATGTGCTCTACTGGTAACCTTTTGCTCTGTATCTGGTTTGTTTATGTTTGTATTGAAATTTAAATACCTGCCTTTCATTTGACCCTGCTATATTGTGTGCTTTGTTGAATTCCCATTTTAAAGCAGCTACCTGGGCTCCTGTTTCCGTGAAAAGAGCATTGATGGAAGTTCAGAAATGGAACTGGATTGTTATTTTTAAAAAAATTTTTGGTGATTTAACAGTGGTCCTATGCTATATAGCTTAGCGTGGCCTGAAACTCATCCTGCCTTGCCCTCTGCTGAGTGTTGAGATTACAGGTGTGTGCCATCATGCCTGGTTTGTAACTGAGTTTTAGTTGTAGCTCACTATCAGTGTGCTTTTGGGTGTCGTGTGCTGTGGGGTGGGTGCTGGAGCAAGGCAGAGAGACTCACCAGTGGGGGGCAGCCTGCATTTGGACCTGTTTGAGACTCCATACGTGTCCCACTAGACTTAAGGGTGATGTGTGGGGTGGAGCTGCAGCAGGTGGGAAGATTGGGCATCTGGGAGTTTCTTGACTCCCGGGCCTCAGCTCAGAACCACTGCACCTGCCTTTTCACAAGACGCGCGGGTAATACGTATGCATGTGAGACAGGAGAGGGCAGGATGGCTGAGGAGATTTCTTTTAATTATATTTTTCCTGCGTGACTACTTTTTAGGCTATTAAGCATGTTGGCGGTAGATCATTTGTAGGGCTGGGGCTTTTGCTTTTTAAATTGTAGCAACTTGGTGCATGCTTGGAGGACAGGAATATGAGACATTCTGTTACTGAGGCTGACTCCGCGCCATACACAGAGCAAAGCGCTGTGAGAACGGACAACTGCGTACACGAGCAAGTACATCACGAGGGCGGCCACCTGTGCACACTAGTAGGTTCCGTCTGCTGGTTGCAAACCAGGGAGACAACTGGAGAGCAAGGTGGAAGGGAGCATCTGTCCATGTGGAGGGGTCTGTTTGCAGTGCAGCAGCC
This sequence comes from Dinomys branickii, assembly GCA_004027595.1. Taxonomy (NCBI): domain Eukaryota; kingdom Metazoa; phylum Chordata; class Mammalia; order Rodentia; family Dinomyidae; genus Dinomys; species Dinomys branickii. Next base: position 24,192 of record PVLD010012464.1, on the reverse strand, counting down.
CTCCCTTGGGAGGCTGGCTGCCCCAGAGGCTAGAACATGTTTTGGGTTGTTGTGTTCTGTACCGTTGGGGTATTTTCATCTGTGTGATGACCAGAGGACCAACGAGGAGATGATGTTGGTGTCAGTTGCAGCTTCAGGAAGAGGTGGTTCAATGGTAGAATGCTTGCCCAGCATCCCAAACTCAGTTCGTCCTCTGCAGCGTGCACACGTGCCTATGAAGAGAAAAGGGGAGAGTGGAAAGTATACTTCAAATAAAAGTGTGTGGCTTGGGATATAGATCAGTGGCACAAGTGCCTGCCTGGGAGCTGCAAGGTCCTGAGTTCAAATCCCAGTACAAAAACAAGCGAAAAAGAGGATGTAGCTCAGTGGTAGAGTGCTTGCCTGGTGTGCACAAAGCCCTGAGTTCAATCTCCAGTACCAAAAAAAGGTGTGTGTGCAAGGGTTGTGTGTTAAAGTCTGTTTTGACCTGTTAGAAATTAATCTACAAAGATTATTTTTAGGCTAAATAACAAGTTATATGTGATAATCACAATGCTAAGGATAGTAGGCTCTCTTTCCCCACTGGAAATCAAATAGCAAGTGGTTGTGTTGTCTCCTAGGCTTTTTATTTTAACATAATTAACACGTTCGTGGAGGGACTGAGCAGTCCTGACTCCCAGCAGGCAGTTTATACCGTCAGTGGTGCGTGCTGCCCGAAAGCGTGCTAAGTGGAAACTATAGCTATAGTCATAATGTGAGCTTTGCCCTTCAGCAGGCATGTTTTCATGTCCTTACAGTGAGTGTATAATGGTTTATTTTAGAAATGTATAGGCCATCCTATCTCTCAGGAGTTATTCCTGGTCCCCATTCCTTTTCTCCAGTACATCTCTCTGTTCTTTTTGTTTTGCTTTGTTTTTTGTCTATTTGAGACAGGGCCTCACTATGCAGTTTGGGCTGGCCTTGAGCTCACTTTGTAGCCCAGGTTGGCTTTGAACTCACAATGATCCTCCTGCCTCAGCCTCCCAAGTGCTGGGATTACAGGTGTGCACCAACACGCCTGGCTTGGCCTTCTATTTAAAAAAAAAAAAAATTTATAGGACCCAAGCTCGACATGGTGGCACACAGCTGTAATTCCAGCACTTGGGAGGGTGAAGCAGAAAGAACACATCGAGTTCAAAGCCAGCCTGAAGTATGTAAGGAGACCCTATCTTAAAAAACAGAAGAAATACAGGACAGATTCCCTATCTATACAGTGGGCTCTAAATGCCTGGAACATCAGTCTCATAGAGCTGTCTCAGTAAAGAGTCTACCTGTTGTCTGTCTAGTAAGAACCTGTAAGATCCTTGCCAACTATCAGAGCTGTTATATTTTGTGCTTTAGAAAGAACACTAAGCAGGAAAATGGTTGTTCAGGTTTTGATTTTCACTCTGCGTTTTGTGGGCACGTACTGTAGGAAGCTGGAGCCTCTCTGCCCTTCTAAAGTGGAGCCTGTTACTTCCACCTTCTCCTGCACCTTACCCCTTGGCTGGGTACTCCTGACCTGTTGAATTGTCAGGCATGCTAAAGTATACTGGGTGTCTGGTGATTCAGTATCATAGGAGGCTGTCAACAGGGCCTGAGCCCTAACGGGTTAAAGCTAAACCTTCTGGGGACCAAGTGAGGTTAGGAGAAACCACCCACAGACAGTTTCAGCTGCAACCGCTGGGGATCAAGCTAGGGCCTGGGGGTACAGAGCCACTTGGAGAGCAGCTTGTTATGGAAACCACAGTGTGGTTGTCAGAGGGGAATCCAGTCAAGGTACCTGGGGGCACCAGGGGCACTGCACAGGACTCTTCCAGGGGCAGGTGTGGCAAGCTTAGGGAACGAGTGCAGATGGCTTGTGTTTTTATAGATGAGTGAACAAAGTGAGTTGCAGTTGTACCAGTCAAGGACCTTTATGTAACTGGACCTTAAGATGTTATTTGTTTGGGCCGGGGATAGAGCTCAGCGGCACAATGCCTTGCTTGGCAAGCCCAAGGTCCTGAGTTTGCTTCCTAGTACCAACAAAAAAAAAAAAGATGTTACATATTTATCATTGCTGATAGAATTTTTTTGATAAGTACGACAGTAGGTACCTGGAACCTACAGGAACTTGAAAGACAAAGATATGCAGCTTTTGCACAAAGTCCTCCATCCCCTCAGTCATCCTGAAAGTATGAATGTGTGACTTGTAGCACACGCATTGAATGCCATGTTTTCTTTCTGGAAATAGTGCTTTCTATTTTTATTCCTTAAATCTTAGCTCTGCCCAAGTATTACATGCTGTGTTAGCAGGGACCTGGCCAAGATCCCCAATCACTTGTATGAGGGGTACAGTGAAAGGCTGAAACAAAAGACATTTAGTAATGCATGGTGGGGGATCGGGAGGCCAGTGCCTCAGAATGGGCAGAGAGGGAGAGCTGTGAGCTAGCCACTGTGTATTAGCCAGCGTAGGGAAGCGGGTATGGTGCTTTTCTTGGAACACTGTAGAAGCAGTGGGAGAATGGGCAAGTTGAACATCATAACAGGAACAAGCCAAGATCCATCCCACACCTGGGAGCTCATCTCACCCACGGAGAGAGGAAGGTGATTTCCGCATTCCAAAACTGGCCCGCAAGGCAGCCTAGGATGCACTATGTCAATTTATAATTCCTGGTCCCCAACACTGTGTCATAAAAACTTACGTGTAATTTAAGCATCTCAAATCCTTTACACAAATGTGAAAGAAGTAGCCAGAATGGTCCCTGACAGAAAGTAGAAGCTCATTTTCTGGAAAGGGCCCAGTAGCTGCCCTCAGCCCCTCTTCCAGGGCTGATTTTATGAAATAATTGTACAGTCAGTAGTGGGTAAGCTCAGGGCTGTCAGCCAAGCACACTCGAGGTGGGTGCATGCTGATGTTGGTTGGGGTCTTGACACGCACATACTACCTCACTTGTTCGCAACTATGAGGCAGATGTTACAGTGCGGAGGACCCTGAGCTAGAGAAGGAAATGAAGCTCAAGTGGTGGTGGTGGTGGAACCAGCTTTCAAGTCCAGATAGACTCCAGACTTGCTGAATTCTTGTGCAGGTTTATAACCAAGAGCAAGATTAAACCACATAGCTCCCCTTTGGGATACACTTACTAGCTCTTCCTAAAATTAAATGAACCTAGCCCTCAGAGTACTGTTTACCCTAGCCTATACTTTCCACGTCTCCAAGGAGGGCAGGAAATCAGAAATGGAGTCAACCTTGTCAACAGTTGAGTCTGTAGGGTCAAGCACTCAAGTAGCCCCTGAGTTGCAATTAAAGAGAAAAAAATTCCTTCAAATGGGAAGGAAGCACACTTTCAGAAATTCTGTCATCTCGGGGCCATGTTTCACTGTATGTTCCTGGTGTCTGGCCCTTGAGACCAGCCTGTTCAGAGGAGGCACAGACAGCAGCACTGCTGGCAAGACCTCGGGTCAGCCAGCCAGCCTGCCTGGGCACTGGGACCTGAGTGAAAGAGACTCAGCATCTGCCTAACAGGGTTTTTTTTTTGTTTGTTTGTTTGTTTTTACTGGGGATCGAACTCAGGACCCTGCACTTGCTAGGCAGGCGCTTATTCCACTGAGCTATATCCCCAGCCCTAACGGTTGTTTTTAAGAATTAAAGAACAGATACTCCTTGACTTACAGTGGGATTACATCCTGTTCGGCACATCATACATTGAAAGTGCAATTTTATTTGTTTTTGTCTTTTTGAGACAGCCTCACTATGCAGTTCAGGCTGGCCTTGAACTCACTTTGTAGCCCAAGCTGGACTCGAACTTGAAGCAATCCGCCTGCCTCAGCCTCCCGAGTGCTGGAATTACAGGTGTGCACCACCATGCCCAGCTTTGAAAGTACAATTTTAATGCACCTACCCAGCCTTACAGGTTAGCAGTCCACATGATCACGTGGCTGACTTGGGACTCGAGGTTCCAGCTGCTGCCCAGCACTGGGAGAGGGTACCATACTGCATCTAGATAGTAAGTCAACCGCAGGTACACTAAGTCAAAAGACCTTAAGTCTAGGGTTGTCTGTACATGCAAATCACTTGGCATGCAGTAGGCACTATTTAAAATAGTGTAAATACTATGTGTTAATTGGATATATTCTTTATGTTCTGTGATAGGCTTAAGTGTGAGAGAGTCTGTGGCTTGTGTGCTGTTCTTTCCTGGCGAATAAAGGATGAAGGTAGTGATTGCTTAAATGTATTGAATAAGCTCAGGTTTGGGGAGTTACTTGCTGAACTGCTTTTTAGGAACCCCTGAGATTCACAAACCACAGAGCTTTGGGGACAACAGCAGTGTAGAAAGGCACCAGGAGCAGTGTGCTCTTCCCGTGGCAGCATCACTCTGGGTGCTGGGTCTCGTGTAAATTTAATCTATCCACTATGTGAGTGCTCATCTACACAGAGTGCGATGGTGGACCAGACTCCCTGCTGCTCAGTGGGCAGAAATAAGTTACATGTTACCTCCCGCTCATCAGATGGAAAAGATCCAGTGTTGTTTAATGTCACTCCAGCTAGCAAGGTATTTCCTCAGTATAACAATATAGTGGTGCTGACTGCACTTTGCCAGATCCTCCTTTCATCACTACCAAAGAGTGGTTCCCTCCCTGTGCTGCTCCGTGGCCCTTCCCTCAGAGCACTGGATGTACTGGGCCCTGGCAACAGACGTGGATTCAGGTAAAGAGAGAAAGGGCAGTGGTTTTCAGTGTGTTCTGAGGACCACCTCCCTATCAAGCTCCTCTCCCAGAGACATGTATGTATGCGTGTGTGCGTGTGCACGGACGCGCACGTGCGAATGCATCACTACTTATCACGTATACATATACTCAACCTCGGAAAAAATTTCTTGAAACTACAGACCATACATTCTCTTTTTGTTGTCTATTTTTTCTTTTTCTTTTTTGAGACAGGGCCTTGCTATGCAGTTCAGGCTGGCCTTGAACTCACTTTGTAGCCCAGGCTGGTCTCGAACTTGCAATGATCTTCCTGTCTCAGCCTCCCTAGTGCTGGGATTACAGGCGCATACTACCATGCCAGGCAGTTGTCTATTTTTTCTGATGCTTATTCTGACCCATTAAATGTTTTGTGTTTTTGAGACAGAGTCTCTCTGTGTAGTTCAGACTGGCCTTGAGTTCACTTATGTAGTCCAGGCCGGCCTTGAGCTTGCAGTGATCCTCCTGCCTCAGCCTCCTGAGTGCTAAGATTATAGGTGTGCGCCACCATGCCTGGCTTGTTTTGTTTTATTTGAGACGGGTTTCACTATCTAGTTCATGCTGGTCTTGAACTCTCTATGTAGCCCAGGCTGGCTGCAAACTCACGGCTAGCCATTAGATGGATTTTAATCCAGAGTTTTAAAAATCCTGCTCTGTGGTGCAGTATATCAGGTTTCAATGACAGAGGCAGACCTTTAAGTAGAAGAGCCCTCAGCAGTCCTTAGGCCCAGCATTCCCTGCATACTGATGCTTAGGTAGTACTGGGCTGGTTGCAGGGGTGTCAGGAAGGTGTTTCTTCGAAGCACATGTGGATTCCAAGCTCCAAGGGCAGAGTTCAGAGCAGAATGCAGGAATCTTGTTCTAGGCTTCCTAGGTGAATGGTGTGCACAGCCAAGTGTGGGAGCTCTAGGGTGCGGCCCTAACCAACGACAGTGGCTGGTGAGGGGCGTCTTCTCTGCCTGTTGTGTGGAGGGCAGGGTTCCCAGTTTGTGCCCACCCTGAGATTACTTACGGAATACTATTGCTTACCTGACTTTTTTCCTTTTGGTACTGTAGCTTGAATACAGGGCCTTCACACTGAGCTACATTTCTAGTCATTTTCATATATTTTTATTTTGAGATGAGGTCTCACTAATTTAGCAATTTGCATGAAATGGGTTTGAACTGGGATTATAGACATGTACCACCATACCCGGCTTACTTTTTTTTTTTAATCTAAAAGAACTCTGTCCTATTGAATTTATAGGTTTGATATGTTTGTTATATTACTTGTAGTGTGTTAAAATAAACAAGCCAGGCCAGGCGTGGTAGCATACGCCTGTAATCCCAACACTCGGGAGGCTGAGGCAGGAGGAACACAGTAAGTCTGAGGCCAGCCTTGGCTACATAAACAAGTTTAAAGCTAGTTTACAATACAGAGCAAGACCTGTCTCAAAAAAAAAAAACCAAAAAACCATATGTACATACATACATAAATATGAACAAGCCAAGTTTGGTGACACACAGCTGTGGTCTTAGTTACTTGGGAGGCTGAGGCAGAAGGATTGCTAAAACAGAGAAGTTAGAGGCCAGATTGGGCAGCGTAAAAGACTTAGCTCAATGAAATGAGATGACATGGCATGACATTAGATGAAATACTGCAGCTGCCTAAAAAAAAAAGAACGAAATACCATAACTATGTAAAAAGTAGGTCCTGCTAAAGTTCAATAGCTTTTTAAGCACCTCTTACAAACTAGGCTGAGGATACACCCATGAACAAATGCCAAGGCTCTTGCTTTCACAAGCTTATGTTCTATTGGAGGGAAATGGCCAGTAAGCAATGCAGAAGTACAGTTTAGAAAGTCTTACGCTGTATGCTGTGGAGAAAAGAAAAGGCAGGGTGGGTACAGGGACGGCCAGGTCTCTCTGAGCACATGAGATTTGAAGGAGGGGAGAGTTGAGCAAAACGTGCTATAAGGAAGAACTTTTCAGCCCAGGGAACAGCTGGAGCACAGGCCTGCAGGCAGGGGAGTGGCAGAACAGCCCAGTGTAGCCGGGCAGGGTGAGCAGGGAAGGACCTGAGGTCGGAGAGCCAGGGGAGCAGCTTACAGACTTGGACCTTCCCAGCCAGTGCAACAAATCGGCTTGCAGCGCCTCAGCAGAGGTGTCACGTGATCTGAATTCCATTTTAAAAGGGTAACTGATTCCTGTGGCAAGAATAGAACATGAGGGGCCAGGGTGGAAGCAGGAAGCCTTGCCAGGAAGTAGCAGAGTAACCCGGGTTGCTTTGATGTCTGCTGGCCTCGGAGGTGGTGAGAAATGGTCAGATAATAGACACGTCTTAAAGATAAATCAGCAGGGTTTCCTTGGACAGTTGGACGAGGGGTTAAGGGAGAAGGAGAATGGTAGAGCGTGCCTGGCAGCTGAGGCAAAAGGAGGAGAATTAATTTTTAAAGGGTAGGGGATTTAAAGCCGGGGTGTGGGTACACACCTGCAATCCTAGCGCTGGGGAGGCAGCGGCAGGAGGATTGCCTCATATTGAGTTAGAGGCCAGCCTGAGCTACAGAGTGAGACCCTGTCTCCAAACAAACAAAAAAAAGGACTGGGTTGGGTAATATAGCCCTGCACAGGCCCTGGGTTCAGTCACCAGTACACACACCCACACACACAGAATGGAGCGGGGAATTACAGAGAAGTCAACAGTGACTCATCTGGCTGGAGCATTAAGTGTGGAGTTGTTAATTTGGACGGGAAAGGCCATGTGCAGTAGATTTGGCAGGAAACTAGGAATTCTGTTTTGTGTATATCCATTTTTTTCCCCAGTGCTATACTGGAGATTGGATATAGGACCTTCATACTGAGCTATGTCCATAGCCCTTTTTAAATTTTATTTTTTATTTTGAGATACAGTCTTCCTAAACCATTAAATTGCCCAGGCTGAGCTCGAATTTGTGATCCTCTTGCCTCAGCCTCCCAGAGTGCTGCGATTACAGGCGTGCACCACCACACCCATCTGCATATGTTTAATTTAAGGTATGTGTTAATTATCTGAGGAAAGATGTTAACTAAGCAGCCTGCAGTCCAAGCCACAGATAACATGCACTGAGGTCTTTAGCATAGAGAAGTCTGTACGATCATATTTTTTTTTTTAACTTTTAGAGACAGATCCTTCCTCACTAACGAAGTGTAACTAACACAGACTAACTAGTCTGGCTTTGAACTCACTCTGTAATCCTGGACTGGCCTTGAACTGAAGCTGTCCAAATGCTGAGATGATAGGTGTATCCACTATTTCCAACTTGCCATTTGAATATACAAGTTACCAAACAGTGCTAAGGTCACTGACCCCAAATAATGCTTTAAGAAAGATTGAACTGTGCTGGGTATGGTGGTATATAACTGCAACCCAGCTAGTTGGGAGGCAGATGCCAGAGGATCACAGGTTGACATCCTGGAGAACTTAGTGTAAAACCCTTTCTCAAAGTGTAATTTTAAAAAAGACTTGGGCTGGGTGTAGTGACATACCTGTAATGTCAGCACTCAGGAGGCTGAGGCAGGAGGATTGTTGCAAGTTCGAGACCAGCCTGGGCTACAAAGTGAGCTCAAGGCCAGCCTGAACTGCATAGGGAGACCCTGTCTCAAGAAGACAAAATAAAATAAAATAAAATAATCTCCCACTATGTTTGAAGAATGTTTGCCAAAGCCTTTCAGGAGACTTTCATTGTGTGTTTGGCTGTGTGTCGGGGTCTAACAAAGACCGAGTGGAAGGCATCCCTACCCTCTCGAGACTTGCTGTTTAGTAGGATGAACGAATAAGTCACCAATGTTCTTCCCCAGTCTTATTTATTGTGTATTTCTCTCATTATTTTTATTACCATGTCCGCGTTCCTGTGTTACTTACATACCGTTTACATGGGCTCATTAAACTTATCTCTTTATAGTCTATAAATGGAGCATCAGCCCCCTTAGCTCATTAGATTTCCTTTCTTGCTCAAGGCTCTGTGCCTGAGGCTTGCTGTACTCAAGAATAATTATTAGTGATTGGAGAGCCGCCAAGGAGAGCGGTGATAGGTGTCTGTGCCTGAGCATTTACCATGGGCGGGGCGAAGGCCTAGTAACTGGTGTGACCCTCACACACCCCCATGTGTGCTGTTAACCCCACAGTACAGATGACGAGACAGGCTCAGGGAAGTTAGCTGTTCGGTGGCATAGCAGGGATTAAACCCAGGCAGTCTGGCTCCAGGGGCCATGTTCTTAACCACTCTCGTAAGCCAGCACTACCGTGAACCTGCACCCTCACGGACAGGGAAATCAAAAGAGAATAGAATCACTTGCTCATTTTGTGAATCAGTTGAAACTGCCAAGTGTGGTGGCCCATGCCTGTAGTCTCATCTTCTAGGAAGGTTGAGGCAGAGGGATCTCAAGGTCAAGATCAGCCTGGGCAACTTCACAAGATTTGTTCAAAATAAAATTTAAAAGAAGGGCTGGGGAAGTAGCTCAGTGCTAAAGTACTTTTTAGCATGTGCAAGACCCTGGGTTCAATCCCCAGCACCAGAAAAATTTTGATAATGTGTTTACATGCCTATCTAAAATCAGTAGTGCCTACACCGTGCTTTAGGGTACAGCAGGTGAAAAGGCAGAGGTATACGATGTGCAGCCTGGGGTTTGTTTAGGCTGTTCTGCGATTGTGTGTGAGGAGGGGTAACGACAAAACCCCTCATTTGATTGAAAACTCAGTGTGTTGGGCTGGGTGTGGTGGTGCACACCTTTAACCCCAGCACTCAGGAGGCTGAAGCAGGAAGATCACCACAAGCATAATGCCAGCCTGGGCTGCATAGTGAGTTTGGGGCCAGCCTCAAGTACATAGTAAGACTCTGCCTCAACCCGCCCCCTGCCCCTGCCCCCGCCCCCG
>PVLD010012464.1:0-14482 GCA_004027595.1 Dinomys branickii | reverse complement strand
GCCTTTCAGCAGTTGTTCTACTTGTACTCCTTGTCTGTTCCAGAATCCCAAACAAAATCCCACATTGCATCTTGTTGGTATTGCATTTTGTTGGTATTTTTCCTTAGTATCATCTGTTACGTGGCACATTTTCAATCTTCTCACTTGAAAAATGGTGGTGAGTTATTTTGGAGAGTCCCCTCATGGGTTTGCCTGACTTTTCCTCATGCTTGGTTTGAGGTCTTGTCCGCTGCAGCAGAATTCTGCAGAGAAGATGTGCCCCTAGCAGGTCATTACCTGGGGCACATTATATCCTCACTTTCTAAGCAGGTAAAGAAAGGCTCTGACCTAATAACACCTGGAAAATAGGGTTTGATTGGCTACTGTAAATCTAAAGACAAAGTTACCCAGACATACTCTAGTTGGTAAATTTGTTTATCATGGTGGGGAGAGGTAGAGAAGTCTGAGGTTACAATTCTGAAACTGTATCTATTCTAGGCTTGAACAATAAATAGGTTGTAGCAAGGGAGAGCCAGATTTCTCAGGGTTGGAAAAGAAGTAACAAAAAGAGTTACAGATATGGAAAGAGGAAAGGGTAGGATACACTCAGTGGCTTAGAGTTGGAGCTGGAGAGGTTGGCTGGGAGTCTACAGAGACAGATATGCATGTATGCTCGGGTTAATATAAATGCTTATGTTTCTTGGCTCTGTCTGAGCTACCTGAGAAGGCCTAGAAACATTCCAGTAACACCATTGAATGAAGCAACCAGAATTAACCTTTTCTTTCCTTCTTTCTTTCCTTCCTTCTTTCTCTCCTTCCTTCTTTTGTGTGTTGCTGGAGATTTGAACCCAGGTGCTGGTGAGCTACACCACCAGCTTTGGTCACCTGGATGTCAGGTAAGCAGTTGCCTAAGTGGGGAGTGCTGTAATATAAACTTGGGTACAAGATAAATCTGTTCTGGGGAGGTTTTGTTTGTTTGTTTGAGATAGGATCCCACTATGTAGTTCAAGCTGGCCTTGAACTCACTATGTAGCCCAGGCCGGCCTCAGACTTTCAGTGATCCTCTTGCCTCAGCCTCCAAGTGCTGAGATTACAGACTAGGAAAGGTTCAGGGTAATCAAATAACAGATTATTATGCCTCTCGCTCGGGAGATTGGGCGCAGCAGCAGGGAAGGTAGGAGGAAATCAAGAAGAATTGACATTTATTGGCATGCCTCTTTGTTCCAGGCCTTTTCCACATTACAGTTAACTTTATATTTGCTCTATGAATTGTACAGAATTCCTGGTGTACCAATGAGCAAAGAAGCTCAGGAGCGCTTACAGGCATTTTCTTTTTCTGTCTTTTTGAGATGGGGTCTCACTATGCAATTCAGGCTGGCCCCCATGTTATGTAACCCAGGCTGGTCTCAAATTCACAACAATCTTCCTGCCTCAGCCTCCCGAGTGCTGGGATTACAGGCTTGTGCCACCACACCTGGCGATCCATCTAGATTCTGAGGACTCAATCCAGGGCCTTCACACTGAACAACATCCCTAGCCCTTTATTTTTATTTTGAAATAGGGTCTTGCTAAATCCCTGAATCACCCAAATTGGGCTGAAAATCGCAATCCTTCTGCCTTAGCCTCTGGGAATGCAGGGATTCATTCTTTCTTCAACTTTAACAAATGTTAATTGAAGGGCCAGGCTCATTGCTAGGCCCAGCCGTGCAACAGACTTGGTTCCTGCCCTCATGGTGCTAAAGACTGCAGTGGGAGAAGGAGAGGGGCAGAGCACAAACAGAACAGAGAGGACATGCTGGGCGTGGCAGCGCACACCTGTAATCCCAGCATGCAGGAGGCTGAGGCAAGAGGATCGCCATGAGTTTGAGGCCAACCTGAGCTACATAGTGAATTCAAGGCAGGTTTGAGCTACATGGTGAAACCCTGCCTCAAACAGATAAACAAAATCACTATTTGATCCAATGATTAGTTCCATTTCTGAGTATATACACAAAAGAACTGGAAGCAGAACAGATACTGACACCCTAATGCTCATAGCAGCATCATTCACAATAGCCAGGGGTGGAAACAACCCAAATGTTCACTGAAAGATGACTTTGGTATGTGACTGCGGTGGAATATTACTCTGCAAAGGAAGCAGAGGTAAAGGAAGATACTCACTTCTGCACGGGTGCACTGTCCTGTTACACTAAGTGAAAGAGCCAGTGACAACAGGACAAACACTGTGGTTTCACTTGTGTGAAGTCCTAACAGTGGTCAGTGCCATAGAGACAGGCGGTAGCCAGGGCGTAGGGAAGGGAGGAGAAGGAAGTCACTGTGCAGAGGTAGAGCACAGACTGATGCAGTTCTGGAGATGGGTGGTGGTAAAGGTAGCATAGTGGTGTCAGGACTTAACATCACTGAACTGTACACCTGAAAATGGTTAAAATGGTAAACCTTATGTCATGTATATGTCAGTATAAAAAAGGAAAACCAGTGTGGTGCACCTGTAATCCCAGCACTGGGGAGGCTGAGGCAGGAGGATCATCATGAGTTGGAGGCCAGCCTAAACTATAGAGTGAGACCCTATAAAAAAATTTTTAAGATTTTTTTCCAACTCTTTCCCAATTGTCAATATCTATAGTGCCTAAGGAAACCACGGATTATATTTGGTTGGCCCTGAGCTCGCTTTGTGGCCCAGGCTGGCCTCGAACTCAACAATCCTACCTCAGCCTCCCAAGTGCTGGGATTACAGGTTTGTGCCACCACGCCCAGCTAAAGGTGTGATTTTTTTTTTTTTTTTTTTTTTTTTTGGTACTGGGAATCAAACTCAGGACCTTGCGCTTTTTTTGGTTACTTCCTGTAATACTTTTGTTAGGTCTTTTTTTTTTTTTTTTTTTTTTGCGGTACTGGGGATCGAACTCAGGACCCTGCGCTTGCTAGGCAAGCGCTTATTCCACTGAGCTATATCCCCAGCCCTGTTAGGTCTTTTGTTGGTGCACAAGCCCCTGAGCATTGAAGCAGGCTTTAGAGCAGTTGTATGTGTTTTTGCTTCTTGGGTGAGAAACTTTGGTCCATCTTACTGCCAGAAAAAACGGCTTGTTCACAGCTGGGAGACTCATCTTTATTCCTTGTGGAATGCTTCTCTTCCTTCTTTTCCAGGTGTCCCCAGTGAGGTTCCTTCCTGTGAAGGCCTTCTCTGTCTCCCGCACTTTGCACTCTAAGTGGACTTACTCATTGACGCTAAAAGTTCCCAGTCCAAGGACTTTAGGTCCCTGTTCTGGGCACCAGTTACAGACAAGGACCTGGCGCCCTCAAGTCTCTGTCACTAAATGCAGTATTGGGCACAGAAGAAGTGCTCGGTGATGATCCAGAGGCTGATTTTACAGACGAGGCCCAGGGAGGTGGAGTTGGTCAAACCAAGGGAGCAGGTGAGGAGGCTAGGCTCCGTGCCAGCCCTGGGCCTGCACTTGCTTCCGGACTGTGCACCAAACTCTCAGGCTTCCCTGCTCGTTTCCAGAGCTGTTTCTGTGCCCTCCCCTAACACAGGTGTGTGCGCTCCGAGGCCCAGAGGGTGCCCGATGGCTGCCGTGTGTGGAGTGACCTGCACGCAGAGCTGCAGCTTGTTGACTACAGCAGCGTATTCAGTTCCTATTACTGCTGTATAAAAATTACCACAAACTTAAGATCCTACATTTATGGGTCTCAGAGACTATAGTCAGTGCGTCGGCATCGTCTCTGCCTGGCCTTTGCCTCCTCTTGCACTTCGTGGTTAAAGTGAGCCCCCCCCCAATAACCCAGGTAACCTCCCCTCCTGAGGTCAGGTGAGTAGCAATTTTAATCCCCCTTGCCACCCAAGGTACCGACCCCAGGGTTCTGGGGAGGAGGGGTGGGCATGGGAGGGACATCACTCTGCCTGCTGCAGGTGGGGACAAGAGGGGAAGGGCCAGGGGCCAGTTTCTGTGCCACCACATTCCCAAGGACTCAGAAGGTACACCTAGGTACCAGGTCATTGGAAAGGTCTATTTGTTTCAGTAAAAGAGTAGGATAGGGTAGATGCAAAGCTCACTTAGTGGCTGGTGAGTTTGTCTCTGTTTAGTGTTTAGACGTGGGGCATGTGGGCCCCGTCCACAGTGTTGCCATCATCCCTGCGAGTGCTCAGGGTGGGCCTGGCCTACAGATGCATGCTCGGATGCTTGACCCAGAGCACAGACCATGCACAGGGGGAGTAGGGGGAGGCCGCTGCTGTGTACTTGGGTTTGCGGGCTGTTCTTGAACCCCGTGGAGGAGCTGACTTCCTAAACCTTCCGAAGCTGCCACCCTCCTCTTACACCTAACCTCGCCCTGAGCGGATGGATGCCTTGCGATCATTCAAGTTTGTGCATTTATGGCTTCACCTACGAGTTGCTTAGCGCTCCATCGGAGCAGGGACATGGCTCAGTCACTGCCCGTGTCTTTGAGAAGCTTTCCTCTCATGAGGGGGCCACACAGTGGCATGCATGTGCAGAGACTACAGCAGTAGAGACTGGTTGTGTGATGGCTACAGCAGCCACCTGGGGCGTACCGGGCTGGGGTGGGACGGAGGCTTCCTCGGGAAGTGAGTCTCAAGCTGGTCCTAACTAGGCCAGGAGGCTGAGGTTGGTGTTTTGGGCTGAGAGATAGACTCTGAGGCTACAGTGGGGCGAGGCTGGGGAATCCCACATCTGTTGTGGCGTCTGGAACAGAGTAAGAGGCAAGAGGAGGCAGAAGTGAGGCCTCACGCACTGAGGACCCCAAAGGACCACAGGCTTCCAGAGGGGCCGCCATGGGATTCTTGGCTGGGGCTTCAGCGACAAGTCTGGTGCACTACAGGTGTATAGTACGTGCTGAAAAGTGAGCGAGGTGGAGTCCCTGGTCACCCCGTGTCCGGGAGGCCGGGGCTTTCAGCCCTGGGTGTGCGTTAGAACCACCTGGGCAGCTTTACAAACTACGAGCAATTAGCTGGAGTCTCACGGTGTGGGGACCTAGTGCTGGGATCGATTAAAACACTCCCCAGGTAATTTTTTAAAGGCTTTAAATTTTATTTTATGTACAAAGAACTAGTTAGTATGGTCTCTTTCACTGGGTGGTTGTCTTGGCTAATCCAGTATCAATACTGGCAGAGACACTGCCAGCGCAGGTGGAGGGTGTATCTCCGAATCAGACTTGGTGCGTTTGAGCAGATGTGGCATGAGCAGGGCCCCTGGCTAAATATTCTCAGGCGGCTCCCACAGGGCTGCTGACGGTCCATCTTTCCTCCAAGGGTGCAGTGAGGCAAAAGGCTCCCCAGGGGGCAGAGCTGAGCGCCGGGGCTGCAGGCCACAGCGGCCTCTTGAAGGGGCGTGCTCAGCCGTACATGTGGGAGTCGATGTGAACAGACAGCTCTCGGGGAGGTGGACGGGGAAGGGTCAGAGGTGGCCATCAGGGCAGGTGGTTGTGGCAATTCACTCAAGAAAATGGAGGTCCTAGGGCCGGGGATATAGCTCAGTGGCATGAGTGCCTGCCTGGCAAGTGCAAGGTCCTGAGTTCGGTTCCTGGTATTAAAAAAATTACCTATTTGAGATATTCAAGTCAATTCAGATGGCAAAAGTAGAATTCAATCACTAGTGAAATGTTTAAAAAATATATAGTAGCTTTTGAGCGCGTTTAGGGAGATACTGTCAAGAGCTGGGGACTGGAGGTGTGTTGGGTCCCAGCCCAACGCGGCCTGGAGAATAATGGTGGACGGGAAGGAGGGCAGCAGCAGGGTCAGGGCGGGTTCTTTGCCCGGAACCTTCTAACCACACCGTAAACAGCCGTCTAATCTCTATTGGCCTCTGGTTCTTAAGCCCCAGGTTTCCCTAATCTTTTCCTTGCCTCAGGCCCTAAGCAATGCCTCTGCTTTCTTCTTTACCACCCTCACTGTCCATTCTACCCCTTTGTAGGGTGGGGCCTGTGCCAACAGGAACAGCCTCTTCAGCCCCTTTTCCACACTGTCCCCACACTGCGGCCCAGACGTCCTCTCTCCTGTCCTTGTCTCCCCTCTTCCCTCCTCCCTACCCCCTGCTACCTTCTCCCACGTCCTCTTTCCTGTCCTCCCTCCTCTCTCCTTCCTTTCAAAATGAAATTACAGTCGGGCGTGGTGGTGCACGTCTGTAATCCCAGCACTTGGGAGGCTGAGGCAGTAGGAGCGTTGTGAGCTCGAGACCAGCCTGGGGTACAAAGTGAGCTCAAGGCCAGCCTGAACTGCATAGTGAGACTGTCTCAAAAAGACCAAAAGAAAAGAAATTATAGCCAGCTGTGGTAGCACATGTCTATAATTCCAGCACTTGGTTGAGGTAGGAGGATTGACACAAGTTTGAGGCCAGCCTGGGCTACATAGTAAGCTCAAAGAGCAGCCTGAACTACATAGCAAAACCCTGTCTCAAAAAAAAGAGGTCTTGCTATGTTTCCCAGGCCTCAGACTCATGGGTTGAGGGCTGGAGGTACAGCTCAGTGGGCTAAGTGCTTGCCGCTAAGCACTAGGGCCCTGAGTTCGATCCCCGGTCCCGGAAAAAAAAAAAAAAAAAGACTCATGGGTTGAAGTGATCCCCCTGCCTCAGCCTCCCAAGTAGCCAGGACTAGAGGTATGTACCCCACCACATTAGCTTTAGACCTGTTTTTAAAATAGGGAGGTAGGGGTAGGGAGCAGTAGGAAGAACATTTTCTCTGCTGTTATGAAAGTAACACTCATTTAAGAACATGTAAAATACTGAAAGATTTTAATCACTTTTATCTCGCCCACATAAGTTGAATCACTGCCATTATCTTTGTGTGTTTCCTAGACGTAGATGATTCTGTTTTGTTCCTTTTATAGTTATAATCATACTGGTGAAACTGAACTGATTATAAAAATAACAAGGTATCCTGAGTGTGGTTCAGAGGACTCAATAGGAAAATACACCGAGTGTTGTCTAGGGCATGGAAACCCAGCGCTTTCCTG
Organism: Dinomys branickii; assembly: GCA_004027595.1. Classification (NCBI taxonomy): domain Eukaryota; kingdom Metazoa; phylum Chordata; class Mammalia; order Rodentia; family Dinomyidae; genus Dinomys; species Dinomys branickii. The sequence goes on along the minus strand of PVLD010012464.1, from coordinate 7,545 downwards.
TGGCATTGGAGAGAGGGCCATAGGGCATTTGGACAATATTTTTTTTTCAATCTTGCTATCCCCTTCTTTATTTTTTTTTGGACAGTATTTGATGAACTGCTCTAAACATATGACGTTGGCCCCAGAATTCTACCTAGAATTATCCTACTAAAATATATGTTCACAAAAAAGAAATAAATGTCCACATGCACAGGTTTCGGTGAATGCAGACATCTGATCATCAGGGGTTTTGAGGGTTTTTGTGGGGTGGGGGCCCTGGAGATTGAACGCAGGCCTTACACAGGCCCAGTGAGCACTTTACCCACCCAGCCGCATCCTCATGCCCTGCCCTGTACCCCCTGGAGCCCTCCTTTGTTTTCTTTCTCTGGCACTGGGGGTTGGACCTAGGACCTTTGCACTGAGCTGCACCCCCAGATGTATTTGCTTATTACTTTGAGACAGAAACTTGCTAAGTCAAAACCGCTTGAACTTGCAGTCCTCCTCCCTCAGCCTCCCAGAGCACTAGGATTGCAGGAGTGCGCCACTGTACTCGGCTCAGCCCGGGTTCTTTAGTAGGAAGAAAATGGAGACACTCTAGATACTGAAAAGGGATACGTTACATAAATTGCAGCCTGTCCATGGAATGGGCTAGCGTGAGGATAGGGGAAGCGTGTCACCTTAGAAGGAACAGCGCATTGCCAGGTGGCGTGTGTATCTGCTGTCCTGTTTGTTTATTTATTTATTTATTATTTTGTCTTTTTGAGACTGGGTCTCACTATGCACGTCAGGCTGGCCTTAAACTTACTGTGTAGCCCAGGCTGGCCTCGAATTTGTAGTGCTCCTCCTGCCTCAGCCTCCCCAGTGCTGGGATTTCAGGTGTGCGCCACCACGCCTGCTGGTATCCCATTTTAAAGGCAAACAAAATGTTTCTGTTTGAAAAGGAAGACACTGAAGGGTGAGGTGTCGCTCACCTGCAGTCCCAGCACTGGGGAGGCTGAGGCAGGAGGAGCACTACAAATTCAAGGCCAGCCTGGGCTACATAATGAGATCCTGTCTTGAAAGAAAGAAAGGATGGAGGGAAGGAAGGGAAGGGGAGGGAAGGGAAGGGGACAAGAGGGAAGGGGAGGGGAGGGGAGGGGAAGAGAGGAGAGGAGGGGAAAGGAAGACATATGGCTCAGTGACACAGCGCCTGCCTGGCAAGCGCAAGGTCCTGAGTTCCATTCCCGGTACAAAAAAAAAAACCACTGGGTTTTTGCTGGGCGTGGTGGTGCATGCCTGTAATCCCAGCACTCAGGAGGCTGAGGCAGGAGGATCGTTGAGTTCAAGACCAGCCCGGGCTACAAAGCCAGCCTGAACTGCATACGGAGACCCTGTCTCAAAGAGACAAAAACAAACAAAAAAAAAAAAAAAAAAAAGGAAGAAGAAGAAGAAAGAAAAAAGAAGGAAAGAAAAGAAAAAAAGAAATTGTCTGTGGCCTCATTGCAGAGTTGGTGCTATCAGTCCTGGGTTCCCCCCAAGTGGGTCCCATTAAATCCCTGGTCTGGGGGGTACACCCCCGCACTGCCAGGGCGAGGTATCAGGGCAAAGAGGTGGGGGGTCAGAGGTGAGCCTCAACTTCTGCTCAGCAGCAGCACGTGCTGCCCCATGGAGACTGGGCCAGGAGGTGCCAGACGAGACTATTTTCCAATACAAACTGTGCACTCTCCTAATTTAGAACTCCTGGTGCTTGGGTTCAATTCTGTCCCCACAGGAAGGCAAGCGAGAATGTCAGCAGGCCCTACTTGGCCCACAAGCGGCCGGCTCGCTGTCTCTACTCCAGCCTTTCTGTGCTTGATTTAGCAAAATATTTACTAAAGCACCTTCTGCACTGGTAGTTTCCTCAGTACCTGCTCATGTTCACTGTGCTACAGCCTCAGGCCTGCTGGGCCCCCTTTCCTAGCAGGTACTGTCAACCCAGTGAGCTTGAAATGATGCCTCATTGTGGTTTTAATTTGCATTGCCCTGATGAATACGGAGATGGAACATCTTTTGTGTATCTATAGAAGTTTCATGTTCTTCAATAGAATTTTTGTTTCGAGCGTTCAGATCATCCTAGGGTATTGATAGATTTAAGAGTTTCCATAACAGAATTTTTGTCAGTGACATCACACCCATAGACTGGACTCCTCGTGTAGGTTTGGGGTTGTCTGTACATCTCAGAAGGTCCAGCCTCAAACCCAGTACTGCCGCCAAGGAGGGTCTCCATGAACATTTGAGTGGGTCTGGGAGTGTAGCTCAGTGGTGGAGGACTTACCTGATACGCATGGGGCCTTGGGTTCAGTCCCCAGCACCGGAAGAAAATGTTGTAATGAGTCAAGTCCTGTTTCAAGATCATGGTATTTCTTCTTTAGTCTGCAGTGCTTGGCACAAGTGTTATTGATTTAGCTATCAGCTTGTTCAACAGCCACAACTCCACTGTGGGGAGAAAACAAACTGTGAGAGGTCTCTCTGTGTCCTGCGCCATCAAACCAGGAAACAGAGAAGGAACTGGGTGGCCTTAAGGGAACAATGGCTCTTTGAGGTGATGGGGAAGCGTCTACTGAAAGGACCATTGGCACTTGGGCAACACCACGATTCTGACAACCAGCTGCCCAGAAGTTATCCTAATGGAAGGCTGAGACGTGCATGCCCCCAGGATATGGAAGGGCTCCCTCTTGCACCTCTGTGTGAATCCTTTTTGTGGTGAAGTGTGAAGATGCTCTTTTCATAGCCAGAGGCCTGGGCTCCAGTCCCAGTGTTCCCAGTAACCTGGCCATGCCCCTGTTTATTTTCCTTTAAAATAGGGGCAGTATACCTTCTCCGTAAGGCTGCCCTCTGCTAGCAGCGCCAAGCCTCCCACGTGCTCCCGTGGAGTGACCATCAAGGCCTCCTGTTGGGTCCTCCCGGGAGGACCCAAGGGCTCAGCATCTGAGCCCTTGTCTGGTGGCGAGGGATCCAGTGCGTGTCTGCCCCTCCCTCTGCCCTCCACGTGCCCTCCACAGAGAGGCAGGCATGTCATGGCCTCCAGCCCTGCAGACCCTTCTGCATCCAGACCTTTGCCCGGATGCGCTGGAGCTCCCTCTCACCTGGCAGGTTCCTTCCCTCTCCTGCAAGATCTAGGTCAGAATGCTCATCTCTGGTTTTTTCTGTTTATTTATTGAGATGGGTTCTCACTGTGTACTTCGGGGCAGCCTGGAATTCACTCTGCAGCCCAGGCGGGCCTTGTGGTCCCAGCGACCCTCCAACCTTAGTCAGATTCTGAGCAAGCAACACCACAGCTGGGGCTAAAATGGCTCCTCTTTGAGGCCCCTGCTGCCCTGCAGGCAGAGTTGGGCCTTCATTGCACGTACTCACTCACTCACTCACTGACCTGCCTTTTCCCCCAGTGCTGGGGATAGAAGTTGCCCATGCTAGGCAAGCACTCTACCACTGAGCTACCCCTAGGTCCTTTTTATTTTGTCACTTTTGAGACAGGGTCTTGCTATGCGGTTCAGGCTGGCCTTGAGCTCACTTTGTAGCCCAGGCTGGTCTCCAACTCACAAGGATCCTCCTGCCTCAGCCTCCTGAGTGTTGGGATTACAGGTGTGCACCTCTGCATTGGGCTCACCACCAGGGCCTTAACAGCTCCAGGTCACCAAAGAGAGATTTAAGAAGATGACAAATTCTGTCTTGAGCCTGCTGAGTCATTGGGACATGGGGGTCACCATCCACATAGATTTTGAACTCTCTAGGCCAGTGATAGAGCCTGAGAGCACAAACCCAAAATCCACGTATTTATCACACAGTGCCAACACTGCAATTAAATCCCAGTACTGAGGTTTTAGTTCTGAAAGAACGACTGTTATCTGATGCTCAGCTTGCCGGGATGACTTGGCTTGAGGGTCGCCACAGAGGCCACAGTGTGCCTGCTGCAGTGCAGGTCTGTGCATTCACCACCACTACTCGAGGCAGTCTTGAAGCTTGCATTGAGGCTGTAGATTAGGGAATCACCAGTCTGCAGAAAGCCGGGCGGTAGAAACTGGAGAGGACATGAGAAGCCCAAAGAATCCCTGGCTACCCTAAAAGGAGCAGCCCCTAATAAGTCAGAGGCACTGCAGCACTAACAGGGAGACACAGGGTGAAAAGCAGAGCGAGGGGCCAGGCAGAAACCCGTGAGTGAATCAGGAGCGAAGGGCATGGGAGCCGGCAGAAGGGACTTTTACAGAGACGCAACAGGGCTCTGCCTTCGTGCAAACACCTTGGGGTGCTGTCATTGGGATTTCACTGCTAACTGAATAGAAATTGTTCTTAGTGTGGTCAGAATAGAAACCACAACTGAGACTGCATCAAAGGGTGGCTGAAGGTGAACGTAGATAGCGAGAGTGGTATTCCTTGGGGAGCTGTGACGTGCCTTTGTTACTGTTCATCCAGTGCAGCCTGGCCGTGCTCTGAGCGGTAATAAAAACAGCAGTGAACAAAAACAAAGTTCCTGCTTTCAGGAGAGAGAGACAGACGGACAGAGAAAGACAGAGACAGAGACATCACCTAGAACATGACGGGTGGTGACAAGCGCTTTCAGGAAAAATAAAACATCAGTGATGTGTGTGCTGCTTTATATTGGGTGATTAGGTCTTTGTGACCAGGTGACTATTGTAAGGGGTTGCTCAGATTGTTTTCAAGTACAATATCAGAGTAATTGTAGTTTTGTGTGTGTGTATGTGGATTTTGGGGGGTTATTTGTTGTTTTTATTTTTGGGGGACAGGGCTTCTCTATGCAGTTCAGGCTGGCCTTAAACTCACTTTGTAGCCCAGCCTGGCCTCAAACTCAGGGTCATCCTCCTGCCTCAGCGTCCTGAGTGCTAGGATTATAGGCATGTGCCACCAAACCTGGTCTTACTTTGGTTTTTCAGACAGGGTCTTGCTCTGTTGCCCAGGCTGGCCTTGAATTCCTGAGCTCAAGTGATTCTAGTGCCTCAGCTTGCCATGTGGCCAGGACATGCATTGCTGTAACTGGCTGTTTGTTTGTTTGTTTGTAAGACCTCGAGTAAGGTCTTACTATGTAGCCCAGACTGGCTTTGAACTTATATCAATCCTTTTGCCTAAGTTTCCTTAGTGCTAGGATTATAGTCGTGCGCCACCATGCCTAGCTCACATGTGGCCCATTGATACCTGAATTACTGTCTACATTAGTATATAGGTTCCATAAAACTTTACAAGAAATCACAAGTTCTTTACCATGGTCTCTAAGACTCTGCATAGGTGGTCCATGCCTGTAATCTCAGTACATGGGAGGCTGAGGCAGGAGGATTACCATGAGTCCTAGGCCAGCCTGAGCTACAGAAGTGAGTTTAAGGCCAGCCTGAACTGCATAGTGAAACCCTGCCTCAAAAAGACAAAACAAAACACTAGATTCTGAAAAAGAGTAAAAATAAAAATAAAACCCTGCATAACCTGCCCCTGCCTTTCTCACCAAATTCATCTTGCACTGTCCTTCCCCTTTCTCACCCACTCCAGCCACATGCAGCGGAGGAATGAACAAGGGAATTGTTGGATGGTATTTTTCAAGGTGGTTGTTAGGCAACAGACAGTGAGGCAGTTTAAGGTCAACGAGCTGGAGTCTGGGTGCCAGACGACTGACTCTGAGTCCTGGCTGAACTGCCTTGACTTTGCATCAGTCACAAATCCTCCGTGAGCCTCAGTTTCCTCGTCTGTGGGGACTTTCTTCCCTCCCCACCTTGCACTGAAATGGAGGTTATATATCTGTGTTGCAGGATTGTTTTAAGTATAAAACTGAGGATTACGCCAGGCATGATGGCTCCCTGGAGAAGCTGAGGCAGAGGAATCACAACTTCAAGGCCAGCCTGGACTACACGTCAAAAAGCATGGAGAGTTAATGCAAATTGCTGAGCACAATGCCTGGCACTCAAGATTTAGTTATAGTATCAGCCTCGTAGTTATTGTTACTTTGATCCGTCAATCCTCCTCACTAACAAATGAGGAAGCAGACCTGGAAAAAGCCACAGAGCATGTTAGGGTGGAGGAGATGCATTAGTTACATTAGTTACATTTTCTCATTGCTGAGACAAAATATCCGACAACCAAAGTTACAAGAGGAAAGGTTTGTTTCAGTTCACAGTTTGTAGAGGTTTCCGTTCATCAATCCATAATCTCATGGGCTGGGGATATAGCTCAGTGGAATAAGCGCTTGCCTAGCAAGCGCAAGGTCCTGAGTTCGATCCCCAGTACCACACACACACAAAAAAATCCATAATCTCTGGCTCTAAGATGGGGTAGCACGGCAAGGTGGCTCCAAGGCAGGAGAAACAGCTCGTGGCAGGCAGAAGGCAGCAAGAGCATCCAAGCAGCAAACAGCAAGAGGCAAGCAACAGGCAGCTCTTTCTGTCCCGTGTGTTTAATCCAGGCTCTCCGTGCTCAGGACGGGTAGTGCTCACACCCTTAATCCTGCTCCTCACTGTGGCTCAGTCCCAGCATCACACCCTTCATCCCAGCATCGCACTCGAGATCCAAAGAGTGCCACCCATGGCTGTGTGAGACTTGAAGGCACCTCTAGGTACAAGCCGTGTGAGGATGGGTGGCAGCACCCAGGTCTTTGGACATGGAGTGCAGGCCAGTGTGGGCTTGGGGGCTGAGTGGACCTTATTCATATTTTGGCTTTGCCCTTTACCAGATTGGAGCTACTTCCTCAACCCTTTTAAGCTGTGAATACTTACATAATGGGAAGAGACTATAAAACATGTGCTATAACAAAAATAAAACAAGATGCTGGGCTTGGTGGCATGTGCCTGTAATCCCAGCACTTGGGAAGCTGGGGCAGGAAGATCACCCTTAGTTTGAGGCAAGCCTGGCTACATAATGAGTTCAAGACCAGCTCTAAATACATAGTGAGACTTTATCTCATAGAGAGAACTTATCTTCAGTGTTTCAGAAAGAAAACAAGATGAAAAGCTGAGGAAATGTATATAGGTTACTACCTGGGTATAAATTGTATGTATTTTAAAATTTAAAAGTATCAAATTGTACTTGGTACTTTTAAATTTTTATTTATTTGTTAGACAAGGTCTCAGGTTATTCATGAACTCACTGTGTAGCCCAGGCTGGTCTCGAACTCATGGTGATCCTCCTGCCTCAGCCTCCTGAGTGCTGGGATTACAGGTATGTGCCACCATGCCTGGCTCAAATCTGTGTTTTTAAAAGTATGAACCTGGTGAGGGTGGTGGCACTTACCTGTAATCCCAGCACTCAGGAGGCTGAGACAGGAAGATCACTGTGAGGTTGAGGCCAGCCTGGGGTACATAACTACATAGTGAGCTCAAGGCCAGCCTGAACTGCATAACGAGACCCTGTCTCAAAAACCAGGTACCAAACTATGTCAGGTGTGGTGGCTCTAGCCTGTAACTCTGTCCCAGCACTCCTGAGATGGAGACCACCTTGGGCTGGCTACGTAGTAATTAATTTCTTTTTAAAGTAAGTTTATTGGTACATTTTAGGTACACATAATGATCACATTCATCACAGGGAATTTGTACCTGTACATGACATAACCTGATT
>PVLD010012463.1:0-60256 GCA_004027595.1 Dinomys branickii | reverse complement strand
GGGAGGGAGGGAGGGAGGGAAACACCTTTCACTGAAAAGGGAGGCTCTGACATTCAACATGGGAAAATTCCTGGGGCTTGAAGCCTCATTTCTCCAGTCAGTGCTAGGAATTAAGCTAATATAATAAATGAGCAGGTCATAAGATTAAACTTTGAGCACAGATTTTAGTAATCTGAGCAACTGTCAGTGTGTCTCATCTCCAAATACACCTTGAACAGATTTCTTTCAGCATTTCTTCTTCAGAGCACACAGAATGTTAAGCTTGCTCAGTTGACAGCACCAAAGAACGTTGCAGGAGGTTCTTGCAATTTCTGCACAGGTGTGTGTGTCGGGATGGGGTGCACCCTCCACTTGGGTGACTGGTGGTTTGCAAATGGGGTGATCCTTTATTGGGGGTAATAAAGCCCATGAAGTTAGCAGAAGTTTCGGGATTATTCTGACTTTCTCAGCAGAACGGTAAGCAAAAACCGAGGCTGAAGACAAGAGAAAGAAAGCGGCACAGAGGAGAAGGGAGAAGCAGTTGAGCCCTCGAGACGCTGTGGCCGGATGCAGGTTCTCCAAGGCAGAGGCAGAGGTCGGGCAGAGCGAGAGCAGAAGACAAAGGAGGCTCAGGAAATGGTGGATCTACTGACGGTGAGCCCGCAGTCCAGAAGGCGTGGCAAATCCCTGGGGTTTGGTCAGGGCGGGGTGAGAAATACCTCCCCTGGTTGGTGACAGCATATCAGCCAGGGCCCTTGGGACTTGAGAGACTAAGTTGGAAAGCAAAGTAAGAGCCAGGGTCACCACCAAAGTCACAGACCGGGGCAGATGCCATCACTGTCACTGAATGCTTCAGACTGTGTAGCCTCTACTGTCCCTGCCAGCAGCTGCAGCCCCTGGAACTGCCGTCCGACACTCTCCTCCTGGGTCCCGGTTTGATTGGCTTCCCTTTAAAGTCTGGGTCTGATGCACTCCATCTAGTTAGCCAGCCTGGAGGCCATCCTCCTGCATTCGAGGCAGGCTTGGAGCACATGGTACTGAGATTTCTATAGCCAAAGTGACTCTTTCTTTTACCAAGATTCATGGGTTTTCATCTAAAGTGGGTCTGTCTTCCAAAGTCCTTCATCACCACAAAATTTCCTTTTGGTTATGTAAGCCGAAAGGAGATTATTATAGGAGATTAAAAGCTCATGGGATCTCACAGAGGATATAAAAAGCAGGCTTCAAAACTCTGCAACCAAGAATAACACAGTGACATGAATCTGGCAATGGTATGACTATCACAGTGGTGGCCACCACTGTGCCACCCAGTGAGTACCTTGTTGCCTGATGACTAGACTGTAGAAGTCCCATCTCGGCTTCCATAGGAAAAGCAGATGCTGTTGCTCCTGCCATTGCTGGAAGAAAGTTCCACCTCCCACAACTGTTGCCTTAGGTTGCTCAGCCCTACGCCCAAATCGCAGGTAAATACATCCAGCCAGCAGATCCCATGTCATGCAAATAGCATTAAAGAACCTGAGAAACATGATGTTTTCAGATCCTTCCATGAGAAGGTAGAACTCAAAATGCACAAACTATTAAAGAAGGAAGAAGCTGTGTGAAGGAGGCTGTGCATCTATAGAAGCCAGAAGTCCACAACTGGTTGGAAGAGTCTATAGGCAGGAACAGGCTAAAGATGTTGAGTGGCTGAAAAAAAATAGCAAGAAAATGACAAATAGCCCCACAAAACCTTTCCAGTCTCACTCTTCTCACTGCTACAGAAGCAGCCAGCCACTATTTGAATTCAAAATCCCACTAAAATAAAAGCTCCTCGATGGCCTTTGTTTTTGCCTGTTGTTTTTACTGATGAAACTGAAGTACCCAGAACAGTGCCTGGCCTGTAGTTGGTGTTTTATACATAATTGTTGAAGGAGTTAAAGAAATTCACTGAACACACTAAGAAAAGACAAAGCTTCAGGTGGAATGTGGGTTTAGAAAACCGTGAAAGGCAACTTTAATTTGAGTTTGATTCAATCTCCCACGGTAGGGAGAGGCAGCAGTGTAAACTCCATTCACCACCCTTCAGAGTAAAATAGTTTTTAAAATAGATTCGGGAAAATATTGTGTAGATGAGGGTAAGGGTGGCAGAAAATCCAAAACGAAACCCGGGGAGCTCAGGGTAAGTTTGTTAAGAATTTAGTCATTGACACCAGGAGTCATTTATGAACTTTCACTTAGCATGATTTGTGATTAGTCATGTTTTATGATTGTGTGTGGTCACCTAAACCATATTTTATACATATTAAAATCAGCAGATGTAGGGATTGGGATTCATATTTCAAAAAGATATCAATTTCCTACAGCCATAAACCCTTATCTTCCTGCACTTTAGGGAGCAGAAAATGGGGGAAAGGGGACTCTCACCATGTGACCCTCGACAAAGGTCAGAGTGCAATGAGATGCAACTGAGACCTTTAGTCTGTACCTAAGCAGTTCAGGGCTGCAGTGTGCAAGGTATTATAACCCATTGCAAACCAGAGCTACTTATTAATTAACTGCTCCAGGGTAAACAAAAGGTCTTTATGATAGCATAATACCTTCCTCTTAACCAGAGACGATTCTCATTTGATAGTGCAGTTTCATATTTTTAAGTTTCTTATTTTTCTTTGAAAAGGGGAGATTTATGAAGCTCAGTTCTGTACACACACTCTTCCTCTTACTTTGCTTCCTTTACAAGTCTATTTATGCATTTGTTAATGGAGTTTTGGGGCTAAAGCCTCTGCTCTGAGGATCCCAACGGACCAGACTTGGCTTTCTGTCCTGCAGGGATGGAGCTTTAATCAGCCTGGTTACTCAGGGAAAGACAGAACAAAAGAAGCAAGATCTGCCTTCCAGGGACTGAGAGAAGCTGTGGGATTCATGTAGGAACAAAGGCAAAGGTGGGAAGTTTGCAAAAGCTGGAGGTTGCCCAGCTGGCAGCGTAAGCATCCGAGCCAAGTCCTAATCTGGTTGATGGTATTAGGACTTGTCCTGCCAGGTTCTGGCAGGGCTTTCATAACTTTGGGGATAATGTGGTTCCCATCTGGGCAGGGCAGCTGCTGCTTTGGAGTACAGCCTTGTTCCTATCACAGAGAGTCTTAGTCACTTTCTAGTCACTGGGACACAACACCGGACACCCCCAACTTCAAAGCGAGAGGTTTATTTTGTCTCACAGTACTGTATGTAGAGATTTTAGTCCATAGTTACCTGGCTCCAAGGCAGGGCAGCAGGGTGGAGAGGCATGGCAGAGGAGAAATGGTCCATAGTATGGTAGCAGGAAATGGTGACCAAGGGAGGAGTCAGGAAGATGGACACTTCCAGACAACGCCCAGGTAACACTCCTGCTCCTAACTTCACAGTTAGCTATAAAATCATCAGTGAACTGATCCACTGATAAGTATCAAATGTCTGAGATCGAATCACCTCCACAAAGGCCTACCTATGAGGGCATGAGGCTTTGGAGGGACATCCAGAAATAAAGAGTAGCATGGGATAATTGCTTCTGCTTGACGAGTGACCTCATCATGGGGTGGCCTGCAAGGCCCTGCTTTTCTTGGGCTCCAAGGTGACTGCAGGTTTAGAACAATGACTGGAGATTTCTACGTACCACTCCAGGGTACTTGATTGGAATTGGGTGTTACTAAAGTCATTGCATGACCCTGCAAATCCTGAAAACTACTTTAATTACTCTTCTTTAGGTGTCCTCAGTCTTGAAGTAGGATGAGAATGGTCAGTTAAACCCAGGGTGGATAAGCTTGCATTAGACACTCCTGTAAGTAATTCACATATTTACACGCAGAGCCGAGCAGGATCTGACTCAAAATGTCAAGGCCATGCAAGCTTCATTCTACTTTTAGTTATCCATGGGGCATCTGCAAGGCCAACCTCTAGGTCCCTGTTACATATTCATAAATAGTACTCTGCCAGCCAGAACTCAGATGCAGCCGCCAGAAATCACTGTTTCTGAAATCAGCTATTTTTAAATGAAAGAAAAGAAAAAGATTAAATGTGGGATATTGGGAACTAAGAAAATCTTTGAAAGGAGCAGGGGAACCAGCCCCAGGCTGAGCATTAGAGAAATAAAACACCAATGGAGTGTGGTAATACCCACTTGTAAGATCAGTGTTTTGGGAGGATGAGGCGGGAAGAATTTGAGCCCATCCTAGACAATTTGGCAAGACCTTGTCTCAAAAGAAAAAGAAAAATGAGGTAGAGATGTAGCTCAGTGCAGATGCCCTGAATTCAATTCCCAGTTCTGCCTAAAACAAAAGAAAGGAAACACCACACCAGTGAGCCAGAAGCTGCTATCTCTGCCAGAGTCAGCTGACCGCCACTGGCCCTGAATTCAAGGACACAATGACCAAAGAGAGAGCCAGGGACTAGGAAACAACACTAAGGTCTTTGTGAGCAATTGAGTCAGCAGAAGGGGGAAAAATCCTGGAGGGAACCAAGGTTGAGGGTGGAAAGGGAACAAGAATTCTGCTTTGGTCATGATCAATTCTAGACGCCTATTAGACGCTCAGTAGAATGCTGAGTAAGTAGTTTGATATGCAAATCCGGAGCCTAAAGGTAAGTTTGAGATTTAAACTTAAGGGGTTATATGTCATATAGGACAGGCGGCAATTTGCTTTTTTTTTTCCAAAACTCTATTTACCTTTGAGCTCATCAACTTCTTCAGAGACTATTACTATACTCACTTCCTTGCTTCTCTTTCAGTTTTCAAACCCAAGTTAATCTAGCTTCTCCCTGCAAAATCCCACTCACAGTGCCCCCAAACAGGCTTTTTATTTTTTCAGTTCTTGCTGAAACATTTAGCACTGATGACAGCTTCCTACTCCTTCACGTGACTCTGGAGAACACCCCTCCCTGTCCCACGAAGGATCTGGGAGGTTTTGAATGAAGAGAGAGAAGCAAGATCTTCCTGGCTCACTGAGAACGAAGCAAGTCCAGCAAGCCTAGCAAGCCGCAGCTCTTGCCATTCTCACTGGTGACTGTAAGATCCAGAGAAGCTGCAGAGCTCCTGCTTGCACTAAGGTGCCTGACCTTCTCCCAGCTGGCTTGTGGCTACACGGTGAGGAGATCTTGGATTCATTCAGATCACATTCATGAGGGAGGGAGGTTGCTGGCCGCATCTTCAGTCCTGCACTTAGCAACTGAGAACCCCATGCCAAAAGCACAGTTTCTAATTCCTGGAGCTACATTACAAAGACACCCACTTCTCCAGCAATCCCTCCACAAAGCAGCTCAAAGACACCCAACTGGATGAAGGTTTAGCATTTCCAGAAACACAAATAACTCAATAGTCTGGAAATCAATGATTAAAAACAAATCTGGCCCATTCTTAGGTGTTATTTGAAGTAGAACATACACCAATTTATTTCTTTCATTTCTCAAGAGAGTGAAGTCCTCTGGGTTGGCACACAGTGGATGGAATGTCCTGTTTTATTCTAGAAATACATTTTCTCTTGACACAGAAGAGCTTGTGAAGAGAAGCAGCTCCGGAACTGGAAAAGACCCTCAGGAAAGCCATGCATTTGCTGGCTGCTCCGACCCGGATGCAAACATGGAATAGGAAAGCATACAGACACATGTGTACACACACACACACACACACACACACACACACACACACACACGGAGAGAGAAGGCCAAGGCAGGAGGATTTAGGACTTGCACTGGAAACAAGGTAGGCGGTCCATTCAGAGGCAGGATTGTAGGTCATTGGTTAGCGACGGCGATTTGGACTCAGTCCCAGGGGAGCTGGCCAGATTGGACTCTGAGTCCCAAGAGGGTTAGGGGCGGGTGGGCGGGGCTAAGGGTGGGCCGTGGGCGTGGGTGGGGCGGGGCCAGGCGGGCGGGCTCAGGCTGCACAGTCCCAGCGGGCAGTGGCTCGGGGCGGGCGGTACTGGGCCTTCCGGCTTCGACTGCGGGTTAGGGCCGCTGCCCCGTTAGCCATGGCACTGCGCGTGGCCGTGTTCGACCTTGATGGGGTGCTGGCTCTGCCCTCGGTCGTGGGCGCCTTCAGCCGCGCAGAGGAAGCCCTGGCGCTGCCCAGGTAAGGGGACCCGCGCTGCCCCAGCCGGTCCGCGCCGTGGCGGGCAGGACCCCTGTCTCAGAGTTGTCTTTCTGAGCTTCAGCCCTTGGGTGAGGATGGCTTTTGGGCCTGAGCCCTGCGAGAGGTTGGAATAATTGCCGGCCTTAAAATAGCCGTGTGTGTAAGTGGACCCGTTGTCTTTCTAAATGCTAAGTAATTAAGCCTTGCTAAAGACTCCGAAATTGCACCTTACATTGAAAGCTTCCAAAAGGGAGTGGAATTATCTGCTGTCTCATTCTCTCCCTTGGAAAGGATCATAAAACTTTCGCTGCGATTTAGAAGAGAAAGTTCTCTCCAGAGGTCTCTGTTACAGGTGTACTTGGCATAGTAACAACCCGCAGAGACAGCCTAAAGTGACGTTCTGGATGCGATTGTGTAACATCAAAAAACCTGTGTTATAATTACAGACCAACCCGCTAAATCCTAAAGCTACAATATGGTTTCAGCTATGGAAAGAGAAAAGGCTGCATATAGAAAAGTGTGTGGAAGAAACCTACTAAAATGCACTTGGGATTATTAATCCCAGGTAGATTTATGAATTTTTAATTTTCTATTAATCCTCGGTCGTATTGTGATTTTATTTTGCTATGTTTTTGTATTTTCCAAATTTTTAAAAATTTTCCAACATGTATTACTCCTACAACCAGAAGGGGGGGTGCATAAATAGTCAAACAGTTAAAAACAAAACAAAAAGAGTAAGATCACAGTGAGAAGGCGAGAAATAGCAAATCCTAAATTACAGGAGGAAGAGAAGAGTGGAACAGAAGCTGCACACTGTGAGTTCTGCCACATCCAAGGGTTCTAGGATTTGTATGATACCGAGGCCAACGGCTTCTAACCTTTGTACTGTAAAAATCACAGAAGGCTCGTATCTGCAAACGTGCCACGTCAAAAGGCGCTCAAAGTCTACAGTAAACCCCACTTCTACAGATGTGGACAGGGAGGTTTAAGGAGATTAACTTGCTCCAGGTCACAGAGTTAATGTTAGGCAGTTCTGCAACCCATTTTTCTGCACAAACACGCCCCCACCTCACCTCCCCTGTCAGTTTATTATGACTTTGCACCTCCCTCAGAAGTCATTCTGTGAATGATATCAGTTTGTTGAGGATGAATGAATATATCATTGAGAAGCATAAACAAGCTGGATGAAAGACCACAGTCAGAATTATCATGCTCCAGGTAATTAGGATTTGACAGAGAACTAGATTTGGAAGTGGAAAACCCCCTCTGAGCCATGTTTGCCCAGTTCAGGTCTTTTGCTTCTGGATTCTAGAATTCTTACAATATACCAAAGCCAACAGAAGGCGAGGAAGGAATAAGGAACTCATTTCTAAGGAGTCCTTTCTAACAATAATGTTATCTCACTTCATTTTTGACTCATAAATTTGATCTGAAAAAAGAAGACGCGCCGGGGATATAGCTCAGTTCCTGCCTGGCAAGCATGAGGTCATGAGTTTGATTCCTGGTATGAAAAAATTAATTAATTAATTGATTAAAAGAGACACAAAAAGAAAGCTATGAGGTCTGTTCATACCTGTAACCTCACTGAAGTTAGATGATCGAGACTTATACACAAGACACAGGTATGCTGGCGTGGGCTCCTGGAAGCTCCGGGTCCCCAGGGTCATACCAGGAACTCAGCTCGATTCTGGCAGTTGGGGGACTTGCTTAGTCTGTACCTTCCCCTGCATTTGTTAGGAGTAAATTAGATAACATGAAGATGAATGGTCAGGTATGTTTCTGATACTTTTTTTATTTACAAAAGTTTCACTCGTATGGAAATGATGCTGTGGGCATAGACCATTTATTTGATGTTGCATTCAAATGCTGCCTTTGGGACTATGGTTAGAGCTGTTCCCAACTGACATAAAATGGGCCACAGCAAAACCAGCTAAACACAGGGAGTTAGAACACATGACCTTGACCCTATTAACCTATCGAGCTTGCGAGCCAACCATGAAAATATTAATGTGGAAGGTGAACAAGAAAGAACTCCTTGACAGTGGCCACTTTCCACATATTCACCGTCTGGGATGAAAAGGTCTAGGGTGATTCAGTAGAGGGAGGGAGTAGGTCAGATCAGGAGAATCAGGGAAGATGTAAATGCAGGAAGGCTGGCTTGAAGTTGATAGGGAACAGTGTGAGTGGGCACATTGTGGTTGTGTCTGTGGGGGGCAACATGTGCAAAGGCTTGGAGTGGAAGGCAGGGGCTGTGCCCAAGAACACTCAATGTTCCCGTCCAGCTGGAGAAGAGCTGGTGGAAAAATACACTCTATCATAGTGCAGCCTCAAAGCCGTGCTGAGCATGTCCATACTTCAATAACCAATGAGAAGCCCTTGAGGGTTTTTGACAAAGGCCAGTGCAAAAGTAAAATAATTGAAGCTCTAAGTGATACCAGCTGATCAGTGTGGGTAATGGGTCCAGTAAACTGGTGAGCGGCAAGAAACGAAGGCTCACAGTAACATGAAGGGCTTGGGGGCTTGGAGGTGAGCAGTTCGACATGGTAGAAAGCCTGCTGCAGCTGGAACTGAAGAGAGGCAGACTTGAGCTTGGGGTTTGGAGGGTCCTTGGCATGGGAGATGAAGGACCTAGGCTGCAGGGCCCAGCTGAGGTCCAGGGGGTCCTGAGAGCTTCCTCCTGAGGTTATGAGGTGAGGAACATGAGGGATCTTTTTGAAGGCATGGAGATGTTCTAAAACATTTCAAAGAGGTGGTGAAGTTTGCACAACTCTCCACTGACTACAGGAGATTGACTGATATGCTGAAAATGTGAGTTGGATGTGAACATTAGTAAAGCTGTTTGGTCATATTGATGCAAAGATGTGGCAGGGAAGTTCAGCAAGGCCACAAATATGGAGTGTCTGTCTTTTTATATTTTGCCCAGATTCGATCCTTTCTGAGGAGGACTAGTCTGATAAAAGTACTGACTACTATCAGAAATGAAATACCCAGGCAGGAGGAATTTGTTTTCGTATTCAGGGATGGTGTTATGGTTTGTGTCTGCATGTCCCCAAATCCTCATGCATTCGTGGGGTGGGCTTCTAGATTTTTGATTGATCCATAGTCCAATGCTGGCATTATGGGTGTGAGTGCTGCACCCGCCCTGGGGTAGGTAGTTTGCATACAATACAAGGGAGGAAAACAGGCTGCTTGCCCCTGCGCCTCCATTTTGCTCTTGCTGCTTCTGTTGTTTTCTGCCACCACGAACAGCTGTCCCCTGCCATGTGCCACACTGCCTTAGAGCCAGCTGAATATGGACTGAAGCCTCCACAAATTGTGATCTAAACAAACCTTTCCTTCTTTAATATTGGATGTCAGGTATTTTGTCTCAATAACAAAAGTAACCGAGACAGATGGTAAATAGTTGCAACTGGCAGGCTAGTTGCAGTTAGTTATAAGAGCAAATGTGTATTCAGTTACTAGGGGTGCTGTAACCAGGAAGAGACTGGTTGACTATAATTGGAAAACTGTTCAAGTGGTTAAAAGCCCAAGATCAAGGTTTCAGGACCAGTTTCTTCTGAGGCCTCTTTTCTTAGTTGTAGATGGCCATCTTCTCCTTATGTCCCCATAAAGTCTTCCTGTGTAGATTTTCTCCTCTTACAAAGAGGGACCTCAGGCATATATGGATAAAGCCCACGCTAGTGACTTCATTTAACTTCATGACCTCTTGAAAGACACTGTCTCCAGATACAGCTCAGTGGCATTGCCAACTACGAAGGTTTAGAATTTCAATGTGTGATTTGGGGGGAGATTTATTTCAATTCTTAACACAGGAAACATCTAAAAATTTAGAAGATGAGACTAAGATAAAATAGTGACTACGTGTGCATAATGAAACTAGAGAAAAATCTTTGATTCCCTTTGAAGAATGTGAACTAGGGAAATGGCCCCATGCAGACAAACATGTCGACTTGGGCTTTGTTGTATGCCCTGGTTCTCAGCAGCTCACCCTTCTGCCAACTGTCATCTGTGAATGTAAATCATCTTGTCCCCGGTGTGCTGCCGTGATAGTCACCAGAACATGTGGGATATGATTGTTTCTCATGTCTTTCAGAGACTTTCTGAATGATGCTTTCCTGAAGGAAGGTGTGAATGGCTCCAGTGCCCACCTCATGAGAGGAGAGATCACATTTTCCCAGGTGAGAGGCCCCCACTGGGGTCATTCCTGTCCCCCACCCTGATGTAAGCCCCTTGAGGACAGAGCCTTGTCTTCCTCACCTGTGTGCCCTTTGCGTCCCATAACTCACAAGTCCAACAAGAAGGACAAGAGACCTCTGAAGGGGCATTTAGGACTGGTTTTCAGGCTCTTTGGGCAAACAAGAGGGACATTCCAATCCCTTCAGCAACTGGGCCAGAGATCTCCGCAGCCAGAAAACTATTTTAGGGCAGAGCCATTGGAACTGTTACCTCAGCAAGTGTTTGTTCATCGTGGTTGTCACCTTCACTGGATTAAGAGGTGACTAGCAGATTAGGAACGTGTACTTCTGGGTGTGCCTGGGTGGGGACAGAGGTGTAGGCCACGGAGTGGCAGGCAGGACCTTGGGTCCATCCAGTCCCTGATCCCTTCCTGTTATGGTTGGTACATTGTGTCAAGTTGGGGAATCTGGAGGTTTGGGGGAGTGATTCAGCAGGAAGCCAGGGTGCTTACTTTGTACACATCCTGAGCCTGTGGAATAGGAGGGCATGGAGATTGTGTGAGAGCTACACGGCCCCTGGGTGAGGGTAGCCTGTTTACAATGTAGGGAAGAAAAGGAGGCTGCTTGCAGCCATTCCTCCCTTTTGCTGGTTGCTTTTGCTGTGCTCTGCTGCCATGAACAGTTTGCCCTCTGCCATGTGCCACTCTGCCTCTAAGCCAGCCAAGTATGGACTGAAACCTCCATGAACTGTAAGCTAAATAAACCATTCCTTTCTTCATTTTGGGTTTTGGGTATTTTGTCTCAGCAACAAGAGTAAAGTAACCAAGACAGAATTTGGTACCAGTGGAGTGGGGTTGTTGTTCTTACTATACCTGACCATGTGGTTCAAGAGCCTTTGGAAATTGCTTGTGGGAAGAGTTTGGAAAGGTTTGGAGATGTCTGGTCAGAGCTCAGAAGACCAGAAGGCTGATGGAAATCCTGCCAGTAAAGACCAGGTTCAGGAGGCTTCTGTTAGGAAAAAGGACTGCATTGGTTGTTAGACTCCAGATGATATATGTTATGGCTTGGCAGAAAGTTTGTCTGCATTTTGCTCATGTCCAGAGACTTTGCCTAAGACGGAGATTAAGGGTGGCAGTGAACTGATTAATCTGGCAAAAGAAATTTCAAGGCAGTCGAACTTTGGGGCAGTGGCATGGCTATTGTTGGGGGCTTTTAGCCAGATTTATATTGACAATCAAGAGCAAAGAGCCCAGCAGGATGATTTAAAATGTTGTGAGTTTGGCCAGAAAGGAAGCTCCAGTAAATCTGTAGACTGCAAAGATAAGGCTGAGGAGGTCTCTATTGCTATGAAGGAACAAGAGAATAGAAAAGATGGCCTGAGGGCATTACAGAAAGCAAGACTCCAACCTTTGCAATCTCAAAACTGCAAAGGTGAAAGACTTTGCCTTGAGAAGGAAGCCAAAGAGTGCCCTGTTCCAGAATGGCGGCAGCGGCCGCACCAGGTTTCAGAATGGCGGCGGCATAGAGAATTTGCTCCTTAACATAGGATTCAGTGTGCCCAGCCATCCAGGCACTCGACCCCTAAGGCCAAGAGAGAGGAAAGTTTGGCTACTGCTCCAGGTGGCAGCAGACCTTGGCATCATCTACGTGGCCCTGGCTTTAGGTGCAAGGAAAATGCAAGAGTTCTGAGGTTAAAGAGGCTTCCACGCAGATTTCAGAAGGCCTGGGAGGCCAGGCAGTGTGCCCCGGAGAGGGCAATATGTGAGGCTGTGAATGTGAAGCAAAAGGTGCCCTGGAGACCTCAGAAGTTTAGAAAAGACAGGACTGTGGATCATCTAAGCAAAGTTGCAAAGAGGGAGCAAAGTGAGTCTAAGAGAGAAGCCGTGGGAGCTATAACCACCAGAAGTGCCATAGGGGTGGACTCCTGCAAGCCCTTTGGAGGTCACAATGTAAAACATGTTGCTTCAGATGCTGGATGTGGAATTACAAGACACAATATTAGCCCTGCTGGATTTTGGACTTGCTTTGGTCCCAATGCTTATAGTCCCCTGTTTGTACCTTTGGGAATAGTAGTGTTTATTTTGGACCTTTAAGTGTTGGAGGTGTTTAATTTTCATTTGTATGGGGGCAAAAGGTTATGGTTCTAATATAAGCATGTCTTTGTATGTGGAAACTGGTTTAAAGAAAGGTGTCTGGTTGCCAAGTTGACAAGGGGTGGAATGTTATGGTTGATACATTGTGTCAACTTGGGGAATCTAGAAGTTTGGCTGAGTGATTCAGCAGGAAGCCAGGGTGCTTACTTTGTACACATCCTGAGCCTGTGGAAGAGGAGGGCATGGAGATTGTGTGAGAGCTACACGCCCCCTGGGTGGGGGTAGACTGTTTACAATGTAGGAGAGAAAAGGAGGCTGCTTGCAGCCATTCCTCCCTTTTGCTGGTTGCTTTTGCTGTGCTCTGCTGCCATGAACAGTTTTCCCCCTACCATGTGCCACTCTGCCTCTGAGCCAGCCAAGTATGGACTGAAACCTCCACAAACTGTAAGCTAAATAAACCATTCCTTTCTTCATTTTGAGTGTTGGGTATTTTGTCTCAGCAACAAGAGTAAAGTAACCAAGACACTTCCTCTCTGGTGCTGTTCTCCTGCTCTGCTCTCCAGCAGCCAGGAATTAGGCAGCTTTGCTGTCCTACACCCTCTACCATGGTGTTCCTGACTTGGAGCTGCCGAGTGTAGACGGCGAAGCACATACACATCTCCTCCAGTAAGATGTAGTTGTCAAGTATTTTTGTCCCAGGAGTGAGATATAACTGATGGATTTGGGAGTCATCAATCAGGGTCTGAATTGTAGGTCCCACTTACAGAGCTTGTGACACTGCAAGTTACTTAATTTCTCAGAGTCTCAGTTTTGTCTCCTGTAAAATGGAGTGACAACGCTACTTATTTCACAGGGTGCTGTGAAGCATGGAAATGCTTACAACAGTGCCTAGTAGACAGTAAGCACTCAATAAGTGGTTTTTCCTCTTAGTGTAACTTCAGCTATTTCCAACAAAGTAAACAGAATCTAGCACCACTTGAATTCTTTCTCAGTGCTTCTTTAAAAAAAATAAGATATTGAGAATCTGCTTATAAGCATCCAGCTTAAAAATACTATCTTTTGAAAAATTTTAATGAACCCCATCACTCTGATAGAGAATTTGGGATCCACTGTGACAGAAAGCAACATCTTACCTTATCAGCATAGATGAATGTGGCGTCAGTGTGGGGAAAACTGCGGCAATATTACTGGGAACAAACGCTTCTGAAGTTTTCATCATTTGAAAAGCTGGTAGTCGGTGTGAAAACCCCACACCCACCTCAGACTCCTCAGTGCTTTTTAGTGGCTTCTGTGACTGAGTGGAGCTTCTGTGAAACTCTCACAGGTAGAGAAAGACGTCTGAGAAACTGAGTCCTGCTGTGATAAAGACTCCTGGAGCTTGAGTTGTCCTGAAAAGTCATTTCCTAGAAGTGAATGTTACCTTTCGACTGTGCATTTGCATGTACTATGAAAACCAAAAAGCACATATTGTGTACAGTCGGATGGATTTTCACAAACTGAATATGCTGAGGTCATCAGCACCCAGATCAAGAAATGAAGCATTAGTAGCACCCTGGCCGCCTCAATTATGTACCCCATGGACACCACCCATCCAAGATCACTGGCCACCTGGCTTCTAATGCAACACCACTCTTGCCTATTTGGAATTTTATATAACTGGAGTTGCAGAGATGAAGGCTTCTGTGCCTGGCATCATGTGTTCGACATTACACATGTGGGATTCATAGAGCGATGACAAACAGCGATAGGTAGTTTTATTCTCATTGCTACAGGGTATTCCACTGTGTGATTACATTTCAGTCCACTTACCCATCCTGTTATTAGTGAGTATCTGGTAAGTGTTCATCGTAGGATTCTTACAGTGCCTACTGCCATGATAATATGGGTATAACCCACAAATCATTCTGCTGTTAGTGAGTATATTAGTTTGCTAGGGTTATGTCTGCTGCTTTAACAAATATACCATAGACTAGGTAACTTGTACACAAATATTTACTTTCCTCAGTTCTGCAGCCTGGAAAATCTAAGATCCACACAGCGTTCATGTCTGGTCAGGACTGTCTTCCTAGTTTCCAACTGACCATCTTCTGGTTGTATCCTCACATGGTACGAAGCATAAAGAAAAAGCAGGCTTCCTTGTGCCTTTTTATAAGGGCATCAGTTCCACTCACGGGGGCCCCATGTTCCTGTTTTATTCACCTCCCAAAGTCTCACCTCCAAACACAAACACCTGGTGGGTGAAGGCTTCGGTATATGCATTTTCAGAGTGACACAAATATTTAATCTGCTGTAAGAACCACAGACTGAGTGGCTTAAACAGAAATTTCTTACAGTTCTGAAGGCTGGAAGTTCCACACTGTGGTGTTAGCAGGGTTGCTTTCTTTTGAGGTCTCTTTTACTTGCGGCGGGCTGCCTTCTGGGGGCATCCACCTTGGCTTTCCCTTTATGTGTGTGTGCGTGTGTATCAGTCAATTTCACAGCACTAGAGTGAAACACCTGAGGCATTAATTTATAAAGAAAAGAAAATAGCTCATAGATCTAGAGATTCCAGTCCAAGACTGGACAG
Source organism: Dinomys branickii (assembly GCA_004027595.1). Taxonomy (NCBI): domain Eukaryota; kingdom Metazoa; phylum Chordata; class Mammalia; order Rodentia; family Dinomyidae; genus Dinomys; species Dinomys branickii. The sequence continues at coordinate 45,370 of PVLD010012463.1, read as the reverse complement.
CCCCATGAGTTTGGGCTTTGGCAAGGATATGCATCGTGGCAGACACAGAGTACAGAAAACCTCTCGCATCGGGTAACAGGAGGCAGAAGAGACATGGCAGGAGAGAAGTGTCCCACAATCCCCTTAAGGGCATGCCCCAGTGATGGAAAGACCCACTGCTAAGCTCTGCCTCCTAGAAGTTCCACCACCTCCCAAAACACCACCCTGAGGACCAAGCCTTTAGCACACCAACTTCAAGGGACAGAATCCATATGCTAATAACAGCAGTGCGTCTCCATCCCAGCCTTCCTGTTCTTATGAGGTCATCAGTTGTGTTGGATTAGAATCCAGCCCAGTGACGTTGTTGTGCCTGAATCACCTCTTTAGAGGCCTTTTCTTCACATGCACTTGTATCTTGAGATATATTTGGTTAGCATGTCAAATGTGAGTTTTGAAAGAACATAATTCAAGCCCGTAACACTTCTGTCTGGCACTTCTGTCCTCTCCAGAGGCTTTCTAGTATCTAAATGTTCCCGCCCTCCCAATTAGTATACTGAACTCCTCACCCTGATGTGGTGGTCTTAGGATAAGAAGCTTTCAGGCAGAATGGAGCCCTCATCAAGGGCCATAGGAAAGAGACCCCAGAGAGCCAGCTGGCTCCTTCTGCCATGTGCGGAAAGCGAGAAGGCACCCACTGTGAAGCAGGAAATGAGCACCGTATCTGCTGATGTTGGATTCTGAGACTTCAGATCTGTGGGGAAAACCTTTCTGTTGCTTATGAGGTACTCATCCTGCTATTTTGTTTTAGCAGCCCAAGCAGTGAGATAGGGATGGTAGGAACAGTGCCACAGTGACAGCATTGAGGTGTCCCACGATCCATCCACACTGCTGGGAGTGGGCGTGTGGGTGGTTTCCGGTATGAGACTGTTAAGAAAAGTGTAGCTAAGAACATTTTTGTCCATGTCTTTTGGGGAGCCCATGTGGACACTCCCTGTGCATGTGTCCCCAGGAGTAGCACTGCTTGGTCACAGGGAATGCACACACGTGCATTTAATAGAATGTCCCAGCTCTTCTGGTGGCAGCGCTCACTGATGTGTCCCCTTGATTCATCCCTGCAGTGGGTGCCACTCATGGAAGAAAACTGCAAGAAGCGCTCTGAAGCCTCTGGATTCCGCCTCCCTGAGAATTTCTCCATACGCGAGATCTTTGACAAGGCAGTTTCAGCAAGAAGCATCAACCGCCCCATGCTTCAGGCAGTGCTGGCTCTCAGGAAGAAGGGTAAGGCTCGCATGCTAGATGCTCCATGGCCCAGCTGCAAGGAACAAGGCTAGAATACAGCTAAATGTGTCATGAAATCTTTGGTCTTCTGGGCCTTGACAGAATCCTACCCTTAAAACCGAACGTCCCCCAAGGCAAGTTTTGTCTAATGCCAAAAGCAGCACCATTGGAATACTTGGAAAAATGACAGAATTTGATCTAGTAAGGCAGTTTATGCCAGTGACTGCCTTATGAGCATTTCTCTGTCCCTCCCCTGGTACTAAAGATGACCTAAAATTTTGTCACTGATTTAAAAACAAGGCCTTTTAAGCAACTGTGATTCTCTTGCCCTCTGGGCATCAGAGTGACTGAGTAATGACCAGGCTGGCACAAGTTTCAATTCTGTCACATGACCTAAGACCTCTGATCACTTCTGCCCAGGGACATTTATTAGTGTCCACGCCTGGCACTTCTTCACAGGCACATGTGAAGCTACCCCACTCTCCCATCAGCGCGCTTACATGGTTGAGGCTATGGCACCTGTCTGAGTCCATTATGTGCTGCTCTAACTGCACACCTAAGACTGGATCCCATGTAAATAATAGAAGCTAACTTCTTCCAGTTCTAGCCGGAAGTCCAAGGTCAGGGGGCCCATGCCTGATAGGTCTTTTTGAGACAGGGTTTTACTATATAGTTCAGGCTGGCCTTGAGCTTACTTTGTAGCCCAGGCTGGCCTCGAACTCACAATGATCCTCCTGCCTCAGCTTCCCAAGTCCTGGCATTACAAGTGTGCACCACCATGCCCGGCCTGATAGGTCTTTCATGGTAAATCATACCATGACCAGAGGCAGAAGGGCAAGAGAGTGTGTGCACGTTGGATAGACTAAGACAACTCGGTGGCAGCCTCAGGCCATTTTATATCAGCATTAACCCGTTCACAAGGGCGGAGCCTTCAAAGTCTGCTCACCTCCTAGCACAGTCTCACTGGAGACTAAATTTCCAACATATGCCTTTGGGGGACCCACTGGAGCTACAGCACCACCTCATGTGCGTAGTCCTCCCTCTTCCTGTTCTGTGGAAAGGGTCTCACCGTTAGCTCATCTGTGTCTCACTTCTAATGTCACCCAGTTGTCACCCTGACTGGTCAGGCAGGTAGAGCCAAGAGACAGCTGCCTCTCTTGATGCCTGCCTGGTTTTGGAATGGGAATGCAGTTCCTGGTGGGCAAAGCAGGAAACAACCAGGCAGGGTTTGCAGTAGGACAGACTACAAGGAACACTGGACATTTACCATGTGGCTCTGGCAGCTTGTTCCTTGTCTGAGCTTTGGTTTGCTCGTCCATAAACATGGCAATCAGATCTGCCCTGCCCACTCAAGAAATGCTGAGGACCAAGCCGAGCTGAGGAATGTTAAACCACTGGGACCCAGCAAGCGGACGAGTGTGAGAATGCTGGTAGACGGGATTAGGACGCCTCCCCTCTTCTGAGAGCCCGCGTCGTACCAGCTCACCCTGGACTCTGTGCCAGGAGGTGCTTCTGGGTAAAGACCATTCTTCCCTGGCTTGTCTATTGGAAGCTGGGTATGGGGAAGTGGATGTAAGTGAACAGGACTTTGTTTGGCCCCATTAGTGGTGCCCCTTGTGGGTCATCTGATGCATCTTAGGGCCAAGTTCTGCAGCCAGTTTGGTCACTGGTGATGTTTTGCACAGGCTTTAAAACCTGCATGCTCACCAACAACTGGCTGGATGACAGAGATGAGAGAGGCGGCCTGGCCCAGATGATGTGTGAGCTGAGCCCGCACTTCGACCTCCTGGTAGAGTCCTGCCAGGTGGGCATGGTCAAGCCTGAGCCTGAGATCTACAAGCTTGTCCTGGACACCCTGAAGGCCAGTCCCAGTGAGGTATGTAGATGCTTCCATGCCCAGGACCGTCCCAGATACACCGCAACCAGACAGACACTGAGGGGTTTATGTTTGAGGTCTGGCAAGATAGTTCTCGATGTACTTTTCCCAGGTTAGGACTTCTAAAGGATTTTTACCCATTTTTCAGTCTAGGAAGTTCTGCCAGAGGTGAGCATCTGGCCTGTGTGTGTGTGTGTGTGTGTGTGTGTGTGTGTGTGTGTGTTGCATAGGATTTGGTCAAAGCAAGTATCATCAAAAGCTATTACACTAGCTGCCGCGGTTTACTAACAAAGAGACAGAGATCCTGGGAGACTTTGCCGAGGCCACAAGGCTGGTTTAGGTCACCCCACCAGTGGGTGAGCAGGATTGGGTTCCCATAAGCTCTAATGTTCAAATGGTGATTGGACCACAATTTAATTCTTTTCTTCACATTCTGCCTTTCTCTTGCTGGCCTCCTTGCAAGGGCCCATCAGAACAAGCCCTGAGCCCTGTCCCTGGTCCCTTGCCTGTCCAGTCCCAGGGCCATTGCTTTTCTCCTTGTGGATGTCTCTTCAGCTGCTCCAGGGCTCTGGGTTTAAGGATGTGCACGCATACACCAGTCTTCTCTTTCATGGCTTTGGGTGGATGAGTTGCTTAGAATTTGGCCCCTGTCCTAGATTATAAATAAACACATTCATGCTTTCTTCTACAACTTGTAAGGTCTTTTTTCTTTCTTTCTTTTTAAATTTAAACCTTTGATCCATTCAGAATTTATTTTGGGATGAAATGTGAAGCAAGGTTCTACTTTTTCCCCCCAGTTAACCAACCATTCATACCAAGGCCATTCAATAACCTTCTTCCCTGGCTCCTTTATTAAAAACTAAGTTCTCTTTTGTATTTGAGTCTATTTGTGGACTCCCTTCTACTTCAAAGATATTTCCATTTCTTTCCTAGTACCAGATGCGTCTACTTTTTTGTAGGTTCATAATTTGTGTATTACCTGCCACTGTTAGAGGTTTTCCACAGACACCTTTGAACCTTTGTAGCTGTCAGTTTTCCCAGATGAATTTTAAGATCCTTTGCACAAGCTTATATCCTTCCCAGTCTTCTTGCAGTTGCAAAACTGTCTGCAAGCAGTAAGTCTGTGTGTGTGTGCTTATGTAATTAAATGTTTTTAATTCCAAGAGTAAGTGGAAAGACATAGTAGGAGGATTCTTCATTTCCACTTCATAAAATACCCCCTCTGCATTTCATATACTTCTTCCTGATGATTTCTTCCTTCCTTTTACACAAGTTTATTTTGGACATCACCCACCCTGTTTCCCATTCAGGTTGTTTTCCTAGATGACTTTGGGTCTAACCTGAAGCCTGCTCGGGCCTTGGGAATGGTCACCATCCTTGCCCGTGACACTGAGGCAGCCCTGAAGGAACTGGAGAAAGTAACAAGGATTCAGGTAATGCTGTGTCTGGGCAGAGTTGGTCTTCTGTGCTCTTCCATGTTAACAGGGAGAAAGTGCTGAGCAGGAGGCTGGAGCTCCTGGTTCTTCTGGCTCAGTACACGTTCCCAGGTGCTTCTGCAGCGGGGGCCCCTCACCCAGGTGTGGGGAGCACGGTGCCCCAAAGATCATCCTGCCCCTTCCTCTGCTGTCAGGTAGCAAGCCTTTACACCAGTCTATGTCAGAAGAACCAGACAAAAGCAAGGCAGGCTCTGTCCAAGCCACCATCACCTTGCTCTTTAGAGTAAATAACTTTTTCTTCCTCTTCCTCCTTTTCCTTCTCCTCTGCCTCTTCTTCCTCTTCCTCTCCATCTTCCTGTCTTCTTCCTGCTCTTCCTCCTCCTCCTCTTTCTCTGCTTCTCCTTATCTTTCTTCTTATTATTTCTCTTCTCCTGTTTCTTATTGTTCCAAGACAGGGTCTGTGTTGTCCAGGCTGGTCCTGACCTCCTCTGTCTCCAAGGGATCCCCCTGGCTCAGCCTCCTGAGCAGGCGGTACTAAAGACATATTCCATTGCATGAAGAGCAAGGTCCTTAACTGGTCCACAGCTCATGCCACCCATTCAGCCCTACCTGGCTCACACTGGCCACTTGGCAGTCACAGAGCAGCTTTTAAGTAGCAATGGGCCTCACCCAGGAGGACAGGACAGCCTTCATAGTGGCTCCAGGCTGCTGGGTGACCATCAGGCCTGAGGCCCCTGTGTCCTGGCTTGCCCTGAGGTCTGTGCTCACACAGAGCCCACGGGGGAGACCTTCTCCAACTCTGTGTTAGTGTAGGCCCTGGCTCCTGTGGTGGGAGGGGAGAGGAGGCCAGAACTGGGGGATGTTCTCTGGGCAATCCTGGCCCCCAGGGCCCCAGAATGTGCCTGTATTTGGAGACGGGGGTCCTTGGAAGAGGAGATTAAGGTAGAATGGAGTCAGAGGAGGCGGGCTCCAGTCCAGTCGGCTGGAGTCCATATGAAAAGAGGAGGAGATGTTCAGACAAGCGCAGAGGACGGACGGTGTGAGAATGTGGGGAGAAGGTGACCAGCTGCAGGCCAGGGAGAGAGGCCCAGCGGAAACCAGCCCTACCCACACTTCTAGAACTGTGAGGAAAGAAGTACTGAGGCCACCCAGTCTGCGGCATTTTGTTACTGCTCCTGAGCAGACAAACGCAAAGATCCCTGGGAGTTAGATGTTGGCCCACGTGGAGGAGACCACTTTCCACAGAGACACAGGGTGATGGGGCGGCTGCCTTGTGAGCTGCCGACCATCTGAGGAACTGCTCTGGAGACAGTGCTATTTCAGTTGGAATCTGTACCATTCCTATCTTGCTATATGAAGCTCAGTTTGCAGTGGCCAGGGACTGAGATCGACACAGGTTCCACTGTTTTCCACCCGGGACTTCAAAGGTCATACCACACACCCAGCTGGAAAATGGAGGACAAGAGAATTGTGAGGGTCTTTTCACAACCAGGCTGGGGGCTGTCTGCACTTCAGCGGCCAGATCCCAGTCACAAGAAGCGAGGCAGGAAATGAGAGTCCAGCTTTCCCCAGAAGGGAGGAGGTCAGTTACCAGCAGCACTCAGGAAGGCATGACAAAGGCGACCTCTGGGGTCCCTCGTAGGAGTCCTACACTCACGCTGGGAATGGGTCCTGGGAGGGAGTGCGCTACCTCTCCGTCTCTCCTTCGTACTTCCAGCTTCTCCAAACTCCAGCCCCTCTGCCAGTCTCCTGCAGCCCTGGTGACATGAGCCATGGCTACGTGACTGTAAAGGTGAGTCACAGAGGATAACCCACAGAGGTGTTTGTGGACACCCACTGTTTCCAAGGAAATAGTATTTCCCGCAGGTCTCATTCCTCAGAACTTGATACTAGACATGGTCCACGGGGCCTTGGAAAGCCCTGGGCACATGGGTCTGTGCACATCTGGCTTGTGTTCTAGATAACAGAAAATTTTTCATCCATCAGGCATTCATGGAGCACTCTTTTTGTGCCAGGTGTGGGCTGGGTACTGAGGGGCAGTTGTGAACATGGAACCCACAGCGGGGATTAGTGGAAAAGGCTATTACATTGCCAGGCAGCCAGGGCCGTGGTAAGACTAAGGCCACATGCACAGGGCCCCTGAATCCTGACCTGGCCAGTAGATCTATGCCAGACACAGACTCAGAGCTTCAGGCTGTCTTCATAGATTCACTGTAGGTTCTTTCTCCCTTTGCCTTTGGCTCCACTTAAGTGGATGGGGAGAGATCTCAGGCTGTGTGGGTCAGCTGAGGAGCAGAGCAAGACCACATGCAAGCCCTGATTGTGTCTGCCTCACTGCGAGTCCGCTGGCACAACTGAGGGTAGCAACGCCTGAAAAAAATTCACGTTTCAGAAACAAACAGCTTTCAACAACGTGACCATAGAATTCTGCATATTACCATGAATATTCTGGTCTGCACACCATCAGGCCCTGGCAAAACAGCAAGTGAGACCCCACCAATAAGGAGGTGCTTTAGAGAGTGAGGCCACCTTATGTCTTTCTGTTGATACCCACCCCTGTTCTCTTCGTGTCACAGCGAAAGCCACTTGTTCCAGTGGCACAGACCAGCCAGTGTCCCTGACCAGCCAGCTTCATCTACATTGAGGTCTTTCACTGAGAAAGCTGGGTCACATGAGATCTGGTGACCCAGTGATACGGCCCTGGCAAGGTCTGGAGGTGTGTCCAGTCCATCTGGCCAATGGAGACGTGGTGGTCACTGCCTCTCCCCTCTTTCTTGCAGCCTGGGGTCCGTCTGCACTTCGTGGAGCTGGGCTCTGGCCCTGCCGTGTGCCTCTGCCATGGGTTTCCTGAGAGTTGGTTCTCTTGGAGGTACCAGGTAAGGGAAACCAAGGGAGGTCAGGCCACCCCAGTTGGGGAGGGGAGGAGAAGAAGACAGATTTTGAAGACCCCCTTTACCACTTGCTGGGAAAGCATTGTAGTGAGTGTAGAAATCTGCAAGGGCTTTGCCACTGTTTCTGGCAGCCCAAGCAGATGGGCTCCTTCTAGCACCATGGTGAAGAGGCCAGGTAGTGCTGTGTGGCATGCGGGATAGAGCCATTTGCAAGAAGAGGGGACGGAGAGAAGCGAGTGTGCAGTGTCAGCTTGCACTGGGAGACCATGCTGCGCGTGCCTAAACTGTTTGCTTTCCAGATCCCTGCCCTAGCCCAGGCGGGCTACCGGGTCCTAGCGATGGACATGAAAGGCTACGGCGACTCGTCCTCCCCTCCCGGTGGGTTGGTGTTCTGCCGCCGTCCTGTGTGGTTGTGTGTCTGCCTGTCTGCATTTTCCACTGAGTGGTCCTGTTCCAGGGCAGGGGGTCTGACTCATTCTCCCCTTTCCTGCAGTGTCTGGTGTCTCTGCCCTTTGGCCCCAGATGTCCCAAAGAAACTCAAATCCCATCCCCAAGAAAGCCTCCTCCTGATCCTCAGTACTGTGGGATGTAGGAAGCACCATACTTCTCCAGACATTTTCTCACCTCGAAACCTGAAAGTTGAATTCATTAAATAACAACTCAGTGCTTCCTCTCCTGGCATCTGCACCCACATTCTACTTTCTCTCTATGGGTTTGAATCTTCCAGGTGCCTCAGAGAGGTAGAATCAGGCAGCAGTTGCGCTTTGTGCCTGGCTTATGTCTCTTAGCGTCCTGTGCTCCGGGATCATCTGTGATGCAGTGTATTGCTGGGCTTTCTTGGTGAAGCTGAATGCTATTTCATTGCAAGTATCTGCCACATCCTGCCTCTCCATTTGTCCACTGAAGAACCCTCCAGGATGCTTCCTCCTTTGGGCTACTTTGCATAGCGCTGCTGAGAACATAGATGTTCAGATACCTATTTGGTTGCTGCTTTCTGGCTTCTGGGATATGTGTCCAGAAGTAGAATGGCTGGGTTTTGTGGTAATTTGGAGGACAGTCTTAATGCAGTGTCTATGGATCACAGTGGGAATCTGTCCAAAGAAGGGCATTAGACAGCCTCAGCGCCTGAGACCACATGCAGGCTAATGACCACTTTCCTGGTGGGTTGAGTCCTTTTAGAAGTGTCATCAGCCCAGCACTTAAGACCCCCACCGTGGAGGTGGGAATGTAGAGTTGCCAGGCATGAGCATGTCTCCTAGTCGCCTGAGAGTCAGGGATGTGGCTGGTGGCCCGGTTTAGTGAGCCACACCCACTGCCAGAGCTGCTGCCCTGTGCTCGGCTGCTGCCCTGTGATCACACCCAGCACATCTGACTGTGATGTCTGCAGCCAGCTGACCTGGCCTGAGGCCCACTTGGCCCCCTGGCATGTCGAGTTAGAGGCGTCATTCACTTAAAGTGGCCGTGTTGGCTCTGCTTACCCGGCCTCCTGCATAATGCAGGACTTTAGATGAATGGACAGCCCCCAGCTCAACCATCTGGGAAAGTCAGCTAAGGGCTTCCATTTTGTAATTTATTTATTAAAATGTTTTATTTTTATTCACATATAGTTCAGTCCTCTGTGAATCTCACAGACATAGCTTAGTAATGTCATTTAGCATGGACACCGGCTCATTATAAAAAGGGAGCAATGCAGTTGAATGTTTGTTATTGCTGAAAGATTATACATAAGAAGAGTTCTAAAACCGAGGATCATAATTTGGAATACACAACACACACATCTCAAATAACTTGTGTATGCATTTCATATCATTTGACAATAGAATTTAGGTTTAAAATACTTTTCTCTTAATATTTTGAAGCCCTGCCCCACCTTTTGTGAGCTTCTGTTCTTGCTGTGAAGAAACCTCTGGACCTTCTGATCTATGAGCCTCCCTATCTGATTATTATTTTTTCCTCCCCTAGTTTTGACACTTTTAGGGTCTTCATCTTTTGTGTTCTGAAATTGTATGATATTATGTCCTAATGTCTTTTTCCACTTATTTGGTGAATATAAATATCTCTCAGTTCTTAGAACATTTGTTGAATTAACTCTTTGAACCATTTCTTCTTGATTTTCTCTATTTTTCATTCTATTCTTTCTGCTTTCTAGAATCGCTATTATTGTTAAGATGTCCATACTGCCCAAAGTAATGTACTTACGCAGTTCAAACCTTACCAAAATTTCAATGGCATTTTTCACACAAGTAGACATAAAAAATCTGCAGTTCATAGGCCACCATGGGAGAACACAAAACGAAATTAACCTTGAGAGAAAAGAACAAAACTGGAGGCATTTGAACTCATACTTCCTGATTTCAAATTACACAACCAATCTGCAGTAATTAAGTAGCCTGATAGAAATGTTAGGACAGACAGATAGACCAGTGCACAGAATACAGAGACCAGCCGTAGATCCATCCACACAATCAGCTGGTCGTTGACATGGGCACCAAGAACACACGCGAGGGAAAGAGCTGTCTCTTCAATAAATCCCAGCAGAAAATCCACCAAAGAATAAGTCAGACCCCTATCTTGCATCATACACAAAAGTCAGTTAAAATTGGACTGAAGACTTGAACACAATCAATTAATAAGTTGTGTGTGTATTTATTCTTACAAAGGCATTTTTTATTTTGTTGGTATATTTTAAATTATGGGAATAAAATATATTGTTTATTTTTAATTGCAGAAATAGAAGAATATGCCATGGAAGTGCTCTGTAAGGTAAGAAAGATCCTAGGTAACTCCCATAATATCTTCTCTCTCTCTCTCTCTTTTTTTTTTTTTTTTTTTGTCTTTTTGAGATAGGGTCTCGCTGTGCAGTTCAGGCTGGCCTTGAGCTCACTTTGTAGACCAGGCTGTTTTCCAACTCACAATAATCCTCCTGCTGCAGCCCCTCAAGTGCTGGGATTACAGGAGTGCGCCACCACACCTGGTCATAATATCTTTTCTATCCTGGATTTTCAGTACTATAAACCAGAAGTGTGGGCCTCCCTTGAAATTCTAAGAGAGCATGTTACACAGCACTTGGGAATGAATTCTCATGGCAAGTTGAGATGATATCTATAAATGACAGCCAACACATATCAGTTTGGAAGTGTACTGGATTATGTGCTGTTTGTGGCGTCACTGGGGAGGGGAGGAATGGAAGGGTAAGTGCTCCTTACCTTCAGGAAGAGGTGACTGTGATGTGCCCCGACGTAATCCATTCTTGCCTGCCTGCAGAGCACCCTTAAAGAGTTTTCCAGTACATAGTCCTATGGACAGAGCCAGATAATATCTGTAGATCCAGCGTTTGTTTTTGGAAAACATTTCTCTAGCACCAGCAATCTTCCAATAAAGCTGAAAATAAATAATAAAATAAAATAAATTTTTAAAAAATAGAGGCCGTTTCTGGGAAGTGAAATTTTGGATCACTAAGAAGCAGTATGAGATTCTGACTGCCTTGGAACTATCAGCATTGATTCCACTTTGGCCTGTAAGCAGCTGCAAGTTGCTGAAACACAAAATGCCACACACTGAGTTTCTTCTGCAGCTAGAAGGGAGAAGGTGCTGCAGAGGTGAGGGCCTGGCAAACTGCCACAAGTTCTTAGTCAGGTTTGACAGCCAGTTTGAGCACCCAAAGGCAAAAGTAGGGAATAGAAAATAGAAAGAAAGTGGCCGATCTGGGAGAAGAGGTTTTAGACAAGAACTTCAGTAGTGTCCCCAGAAGGAGACTGTAAAGATGCCCCTGTGTCAAGTTCACATCTTACACCTCTCAGGTGCGTCTTTGGTGTAAAGGGAGCTCAGGTTGCTCTGACCACTGTTGCTGGACCACAATTCTGCCCTCTTCCTCTTGCAACCCAGCACCTAGGGCTCGCCCACATCGCAGAGGCAGTGGATCTTGGTCCTCCTGGAGAACCTTGTGTGTGCGGCCAGCTTTGCCAGGCACCTGAAGAATTTCTGGGAAATCCTCAGCTAAATTCTTCATTTGTGGCTGCCGTAGTTCGCTAGGACTGTTGTAACAAAATGCTACAGGCTGAGCTCCTGAAACAATAGAAATATATTTCCTCAGAGTTCAGGAAACTGGAAATTTAAGACTACAATGTCAGCAGGGTTAGTTTTCCTGGTTTGTAGGTGGCCAGGTTCTCCCTGTGTCCCCATGTGGTCCGTGTCCTGTCCTCACGTGTGCCCATGTCCTAATCTCTCTTATAAGAACCCTAGTCACACCGGCTTAGCACTCACACTAGAACCTTAAAAACTTCATTTTTAAAGACCCTATCTCCAAACCCAGTCACAGTCTGAGGAGCCAGGGCTCAGAGCTTCAGTAAAGGGAGTTAGGAAGCTCCTCATCAGCCCCAAACCAAACAAACACAGTAGTTCTGATCTGGAAATGGCTGAGGTTGCGGAACACAATTTCTGATTCTGTTTCTGTGTTTTCTTTCTTAGGAGATGGTGACCTTCCTGGATAAGTTGGTAAGTCATCACAAGGACAGTATTCTTTGGAGAATTCTGTTTGAGATTGGGTAATTAAAGGGAAGGTGGGTGACTCTGAAGTGTCAGTTATCAGACAGGTGGAGCAGGGCAGGGGGAGGCATAGCTTCGGATGGCAGGAAGAGAAGGTCAAAGTAAAAGGTTCAAAAGAGTGTTGAAGGGTCACATGGAGTCAGCTTGTTTGTCCAGGAAGGAGGGCAGTCCCTTTGCTGGCTTCGAGTCAGGGAGGAGAGCCTGGAGTATCGGGGGAGAAGGTGGCAAATGGATTATTAGCTAATATGTCACAACTTCTTCTTGCCCGACACATCTGAACTCGAAGGCCTTCCTTTGACATCACTGGCAGTGTCAAACTGAGTGATAATGAATGAAAACTGATCATCATGGTTTCCGGCAGAGTACACACTGTGTTCCTGACACTCCACTCTGTCCTGCCCTCTCCCTCCCCAGATTCAGCCTCAGGCACGAAAAACACATGGAGAAGGCGGTGCCAGGCCACCAGTGTGGGGAGACAAAGCGGAGAGGAGCCACAGTGGCAGGGTTTAGCTCTGGATGTGGGAGTAGGGAGAAAACTGAGATGGCCACTTCCACAGCAGGCCCTTGTGCGAACACAAGGAGAGGAGGAGGTGGAAGCCTGCCCTCCGCATGCTCCCAGCCCTGGGAATTTGGCTAGGAATGTGTGTGATTGGGACAGCTCAGTGGCAGGGCCCCGCATGTCTGCCCCGTCCTCACTCTGTGGCCATCTTGCTACAAGACTTTGAGGTGGCTAACATTGTCTTAGACTGGAGAAAGGGAACTGTGGCTGCAGGTCAGCAAGGTTAAGTGTCCATCCCTGGCTTGGTCATTGCTGGGAGGTATGGGAAGGGGCCTGGGCCAGCCACAGGTGAAGTGGTTAGTTATCTGTCCCTGGAGGTGCAAGTGATAGTGTAGTGAGCTCAATGTTCAGATAGGGAAGATTCTGAGGGTGGAGCCACGAAACACTCAGGTGGGGGGCAGAGGAGGGAGCACAGCGAGGTACATTGGAGCCTAGGAGGCCCAGGTCCACAGAAGTCACGGGAAGGATATGTCAGAGGAAATGTCTGATCTTGCAGTATGGTCAGAAGCGTGAGAACCAGGAAGAACCACACAGTGGTGATGCCGGTAGTAGCCTTTAGAGGGAGGTGCCCTGGACTTGGAGAGTAGCCAAGCCGCAGGAACTCAAGGAGCTATTTTGGGAGATGACTGGTGTAGATACTGTGAGAAATTTGACAATACAAAGGAGCAGAGCAAGAGCTTGTGGTGGCACAGGTCTGTAATCCTAGCTCTCTGGGAAGCTGAGGGAGAAGGACTGCAGGTATGAGCCCAGCCCAGGCAACTTAGTGATTTGGTAAGACCTTGTCTCAAATAAAAAAAGGTTGGGGATGTAACTCAGTGTACAGTCCCTGGGTTCAACTCCCTGTACTCCACAACCACAAGAGCCTGGCTTCCCATTTGTAGACGGGGTACAGAAGGTTGTGGGCAGGGTGCGGGTTGTGGATGTGTGCACCTAGCAGAGTTCTGGGCCAGGGAAGGTGAGCAATAGAGGACATGCATTGTCAGCTGGAACAGCAGCAGCCACAGAAAAGAAGGAGGAGAAGATGGATGCGTTTGAACTTCTAGATAATGAAGAGAGGTGAGCTGCCCTAGAGAGTGAGAGAAGAATCATAATGACACAGTGGAAGAGGACCATGGCATAGGGAAAGAGCAGCCATACTTCTTTTCAGAAATAAAGGAGAACAGGGGGAGAATAGAATTGGATCTGAGGGAAGGTGGAGTGAGTGAAGCAACTCCGGACAAGTGGCCTCAGCCTTCTAAGAAAATTATAAAGGCCAGTGGTTCTTGAGGTGTGTGGGAGCCTGTGTGGGAATGGAAGCTTCAGGAGGGTGGATGTCTGTCAGAAATTAGGGTGGCAGAGGGACCCTGGGCTTGGCAGGAGAGACCTTGCCTCTTGGCACTCCATACCGGAAATTCGCCTATGTCATATCCGGTCCCCGCTTGCTCCTCCTACAGGGCATCCCTCAGGCGGTGTTTATTGGCCATGACTGGGCAGGCGTTCTGGTGTGGAGCATGGCCCTCTTCTACCCTGAGCGAGTGAGGTGAGTGGGCCGCAGGCAACAGGCATTTCTCAAGACTGAACTCAAACTCACTGGAGAGTTACTTCTCACAGCTTTCTCCCCAGAAAATTTCCTCAAATCAAGGTGGTCATCTGAGAGGTTAATTCCTCTGCTCTTTGCTGCCCATTGGCACATCCACAAGGAGGACTAATAAGCGTGTGAATCAGGAAGCAGCCTCTGCCCCAGTTACTAGTAGTGGGACACATAACCCAGGGCCTGAGTGGCCAGTGGCAATGTAGGAAAATCATGGCTGAGGAAAGGGGACTAGGGAGGTGGTTAAGGGGTATTGGAAGCACCAAGTAAAGTCCCAAAGGGAGTTCAGCCTTAGCCTTGGAGTCCTTAGTCTAGGAGTGTGGCCTTCAGTTCTGCCCTGAAGTGGCTATGCACAGATCACTTCATCTCTTAGATCGGGGCCTCCAGGTGACAGGTTTTAAACCCCGGGTAGAACGGTCTTTATGGACATAATGTGTCTGAGCTGACAAACTGCAGGTACAGTCTGCCTGATCCCCTTCTTAGCGAGTTAGGGAACCAACAGCCATCTGCAGTTCTTCAGCTAATCCACCACTTTTTGTGTGGCTAAGCTTGTAAGAACAGAACCAGCAGAGAACATTGTTCAGCCTAGATCCCGCAAGATTATGCCAAAGACCAAAAACAAGCAGATGTTTCCCTAAAATATTCTTGAAGTTTTTGCACTGTTGTTCTACTGACCCTCCCACCCCCATCCTTCACCCCTCTCTCTCACCCTGACTGGAAATAAAGCTTAGTTCTTAAGAACTGGGTTCACCGGGAAATGATAGGCATATTACATGCTTTTTAAAAAATGAACAAAAGGAAAAATAGCAATAAGCATACAATTTCTATCTTTAAGGAGGAAAAATACCTTGCTGTTGAGAATTTAAAAACATTTAACCTGGGCAAAGTAAGTGCCTGAGTGATATCAGATCCAAGGTACCGCTAGTGTTCCGGGTTCCTCTCCGTGCTGTGTTCCCTCTCTCTGGGGCGTTCATGTGTCCTGACAGTGGCTGCTTCTGCACCAGTTGTCCTGGAGTAGCCTTGTCCCTGGCCTCCTGCCACTGGATCTTTCCTGGTGGGACATACCTGCTGGGTATGGGAACATCTGCTATTTAAGAATACCATTCACTATACTGAGCTTCACTTTTCTAGCCAGACAGTGAAAGAGAAAATTAACCCACCTTTGTATGGTTTATGCCTTTTAATCCCTAATTTGGCTGTCTGCTGAGATAAACTGTGGGCTCGTTTAATGCACGCTCTTCCCTTGTGTGTCCAAAAGTACCTTTTTGCATTCTTTCTTTGCCAACCTCCTGGAGATTCTGTTCCCAAAGGAAGCTGGGCAGCCTTTTCTGATTTTAATGCCATTGGCAGTAGCATTTATGTTCTATCATCTCATTTTATAACGGTAGTTTTTTAATTTACAGGATAAAGTGTACATCATAGTGATTTAAAAACCCTATGCCTCTCAGAATATGTACTAAAAGCTGGAATTTCTTGACTTGTGATTTAAATAACACTGAAAATAGGTTTACCATTGTAGCATGAGAAGCCTGTTGTTATCGATATAACTTATTTTATACCCTAGCCCTGCTATTCCGTCTGGCAGCCACCAGCCATGTGGCTGTTGGACACTTGGAATATGGTCACACTGAGCTGAGTTTACTGTGTGTGGAAAACACGTGGCAGATTTCAGCAGCTTTGTAAAGGAAGAGGGAGAGGGCCAGAGGGAGGGGAAGCAGGGGGGAGGGAGCAAGGGAAAAGGCAAGGAAGAATGAACGTGGAATATCTCGTTAATGATTGTTAGTACTGATTATATTTTCATTATTGATATTGTAGATTTGTTGGCTTAAATATTAAAGTTACTCCTACCTGTTTATTTATACCTGTTTTATTGTGGCAAACAGAAATTTTTAAATTACATTTGTGACTTGCACGATAGACAGGCAGACAGGATGCCTGGCGCTTGCCGAGGGTCCTTTCCCTGGTGACCCCGTTCTTCCTGCTCTGTGCTTCCCGCCAGATAGTCTCTCCATTCCTCCTCTGAGGAACAGTTGCTCCGGGCAAGGACTGAGATATGGAATGCTTTGCGGACCAGCCAGACTCACCGCGGTCCTATGGATACTGTTTTAGCGTTGTCTCCAATTCACTTCCCCTTTTCCCCATTGCCGTCACCCTGCTTCCTGTGAGGTGGCCAGTGCCGTTGGTGACTCCGCGGCTGACCTCTGCTCCCAGATTCTTGCTCCGCCTCTGTGTGCTCTGCCACTGCTTGATTCATCTTCCTGCCGCAACCCTGGGCCACACTGCCCCTTCTCAGCAGCCCTCGTGGCTTTCTTGGTTTCCTGCAGCATCATCAAGTCAAGGCTCTGGGCTCTGACTGTCCAGGCGCCCTTCCAGTTTCATATTCCTCAAATTCTCCTGTTAAACCCTCAGCCTTTAATGGCACCGTCTCTTTGCTCCATCCCGCAAAGCTGTGCGTGTTCCTGACCTTTCAGAATTTGCTGATGCTCAGCGTGATGCCCCCTCTACGTATTGCTCCCCCAACTCTCCCCACCCTGAAAATCAAGTTTAAATGTTATCTTGTCCCCGAGGCCTTCCATGATGCCCAAATTCAGACATTCGTGATCCCCTTTGAACTCTCACCCTAATTCAAACATCTCTTGCGGCTCATATCACAGCCATAAGAAACTGTAGCCATGCATTTACCTCTGTGCTTAATCTCTTCTTATTGACTCCTAATAAGTTCCTTGGAGGAGACTATACCCCGTACATAACATGGATTTACACTCTACACAGAGGAGAGAGACAGCGAGTCAGTGAAAGACTCAGTGAGAGAATGGGTAAGAAACAAAGCAAATGTATTTTTTAAAACTAGAGTCACACATGTATCTACATATTCTAATCTGTTTTGAGATGGTGCGTACAATGTGTGTGTTTCTTTGCCTACATCAGGTAGGCCAGAAATATTGCAGATGAGTAGACAAGAAAAACCCCTGGGCTAGGAATTTTAAAATGTGAGTACAAAGCCCTAAAATCTTGTACACACAATTTTTGTGCTCCACCCTTCAGTGGAAACGTGCTAGAGCCTCTCTGGTCCTTAGAGACTGCCTTCTTACAGGCTGTGCCTTGGTGTCTCTTGTTTCCGCAGGGCAGTGGCCAGTTTGAACACCCCCTTCATCCCAGCAAATCCCGAGGTGCATCCCATGGAGGTCATCAAAGCCAACCCAGTCTTTGATTACCAACTCTACTTCCAAGAACCAGTAAGTGTGGAGTGCTGAGGGCAGCGATGCCGGCGTGACAGCCTTTTCCCTTCTTTCCTTCTCTCCTTCTCCCTGTTGGCCTGTCTCTGTCTCATTTCCTGTAGTATTAGTCCAAAATGGTTTTACAGATAGGCTTGGATGCAGCTGGCCGCAGGGCTTAGCAGAGTCCCTGCAAGTAATGGTGGCACATTTCTGGGGGGCAGAGGGCAGAAAAGTAGCAGGTAGCACCGCACCGGATTCTCCCACTTCTTTGAAACAATGGAATGGGAGCTGAGTGCTCACTGGGAGCTCCCCCTCTTCCTTTTGTGGCTGACAGGCTGTAGAAATTACCTCTTTTCCTGGTGACAGTTCATGGCCCGTCTCCAGCAAGCTGGCATCTCTACACCCTGAGAACTGAGCGGTGTGATTCCGGCACCTAAAGCCAAAGAATTTCATATTGGGCCCCGAGTGTGCTGTACAGCTGTGGAAGCTTTCTAGGTACCAGCCCTTATGCCAGCAAGATCCCATTCAAAGACAGCGTGAGACCGCGGGTGACCCTGTGATGGTGGGCTTCACTGAGAAGAGCAGCCTGAGTCAGCTGCTCAGGAAGAAGGAAGGTCCTTCCTCAGCCCGGCTCCTGAGAAGGAGCCGTGCACCCAGGTCCCAGCGACACAGGACTGCAGGATGATCTTTGAACAGTGCCCTGCTCAGCAAAGAGGGCTAACTCCCCAAGCCTGGCCTTCTATACCCATCCCAACACAGCCTTCTCCAGGCCACCGTCCCCAACTTACCCTGCTCCTCTTGGGCCCACAGAGCCGTGACTGTATACTCCTGGGCTACTTCGAGGGCAAGGACTCGTCTTGTTCTTGACAGCATCTATGGCTGGCGCTGGGGTACAGAGGAGTCTGAATGTGCAGTAGTTGCCAGAGAGGAGGATACTAAAGCTACATCCACAGAGTGGTCCAGTGACCCGTGGTCCTTGCATACTCTGAGAGGGCACTTTGTCTTGTCCCACATCTGGCTCCCCCTGAATGCCCTGGGTCTGTGCTGTGGGAGCACAGGAGGAGGAAAGGAGACACGTATCATCTGCCCCTCTGTGAGATTCAATTACAACAGAGAATCAGTGGTGGCCTTCTGCATTGTGATGAATGGCACAGCAAGACCCAGCAGCAGGATGGACATTACCCATGATCAATGCGAAGGTGAAGGTCTGGGCAGCCTGCGTGTTGTTGGTCATGATTCTAATTTATGGAGAGCAGTCTCCCTGCCCAAAGCAACTACTCTTCAGCTCAGGGATGCAGCTCAGTGTTTGGAGGGACCTACATGGTATGGACAGGGCTTTGTCCTCAGATTGTACTTAGGAGAGCAAGAGGATCCCATAGGAGCAATACAAAAAAATCAAAGAGGGCAGTAGGTCAATACCTCTGTCCAACCACACAGAACTCACTCAGCCCAACAACAGGAGTGAGATGAAGGCTGGGAAAGAAGGAAAGGAGAACCTTGGTACTCAGGTGTTGCGCTTAGCTGCTTCTATCAGACCCTAAATCACAGAAGGTAAGCCTGTGTACAGTGGTATTTCGGTGGATGATTGCTTCTGTTCCCACATAATTCAGTTCATAAATGGAAGCATTCAACAAAACTTTGCTTCTCTTTGCAAGCTCCGCATCAGATGGTAAACATGATCTCAGCCATTTCCCACAGAATGAACTAAGTTCATGAACCGAAGCACCACTGTATCTGCACCTACAGACCAGTGACAAGTACCCCGGATGCCCAGCTGGACAGAACCCCTCCTTTCATGCCCCCGAGCTCCGAGTTAGAGGATGAACTGTAGGATGCAGCCATCTGGTGTTGCGCCCCAGCGCCAACACTGCATAGCACGCATCTGCTTCTCCGGGGTCTCTGGACCAGAACTGTCTATATTTGGTCATGCCTTTCACTGTGTTGTGAGTTTCTTACGCATACACACTGTATCTCCTTCATATTTTTACTCTCACTGCCATGGTCACAGTGAGTAGTGACCTTGGGAGCCAAGGTCATATTAGGCTCCCAACAAGCCTCGGTAGAGAAGAAGGAGCAAGAAGAGAAAGGAGGGACTGTGAGATGACAACCTCAGCCACTGTGCTTCTCTTTTTTCTTGTGTCCTTGTGTTGACATCTGTGCATCTGACAGACTAGTGGTTTCCTCCCATTTTACAGCAAGTTTTCTACCTATGGATGTGTCCCAGGTGGGGTGCGGGTATTTGCTTCTTAGCTGTCTCTGCAGTTTCCTCAGCTGACGCTGCCCCGCAGGGCCTCTGTGCCCCCATCCTGTGTCCGGTGCAGTCACCAGAGACTGGCTGGTGTCTGGTGGGCAGTGCATATGCTGGAGGGAGAGATCCATGTGGGCTCCCAGAGTGCATGTCAATGGAGGGACGAAGGTGAGATGCAGTCTGGTTTGGAGGAGGTAGAGAGAGCCTGAGGCCCTACACTTCTGTCCAGCTTCCAGCTGTGTGCATGAAGCAGCAAGGCCACCCAGCCTCACAGCTCTTGGTCTCTCCTGAATTACTACAGCAGTCTCCTTTGGTAAAAACTCTCCTTGTGGGCAGCCAGAGGAAGCTACTACTTCCATAGTCCTTTTCGCTGCCTCGTCTTGCCTCATTTTCTACACTGTTGGCCACCTGCCCAACTTCCCATCAATTCTTTAGGCCCTTGGAGCTTGGACTCATCTCCACGTACCCGCCAGACACTTGCACACACTAGAAGGTGCATGAGTATTTACTGGACCCATTAACGAATATCAGCTCTTTACAAGAAACACCAGCCAAAGTATTTCTGATGTTTAAATGTATATTTTAATGGTCATCCCCTCACCAGAATTCAGGGCCTTTTTGGTTTGCAGTAGACAGGTGTCTTCTAAATGTGAAATACAAAAGAATCAGGAAAAGGCAAAAAGAGACAGAAGAGAAAGCAGCACACGCACATCACCGGGCTCTCCCTCCCTCTGGACTCCCCGTTCTGTCCAGCCTGCCCTCCGGGACCACAGTGTTGAAGACCAACTGTGGCCTCCAGTAGGTCCAGTAATCATTTGTAGTAGCACTGCTAGGAGGAAGAACCTGGTCAATCGTCAGCATGAAGGGTGTGTGTCCCAGCTCTTACGCAATGAAAATTTGCTGCTGTGTCCTCGGGAGAGTAGTCCACTGGCAGTCTGATAGTCTGTAACAGTTTAGGCCCAACCAAAGAGGATGGTGTAGAAGTTACTGCAGTAAAACTAAGATGTCTGCAAGGCAATCGCTTTGGAATTACAGCGTTTGGCCTTTGGTGTTTGTCATTGTCTCAAAGTCCTGGGAGCCTTTCTGCTCTTCTGATCACCCCACAGCCCCCAAACTATTCCTGGGTCCTTATCCCCTCTGTAAACCTATGTGCCTGGGGCTCCACTGTTGGCATCTTGTATTTTAATGTTTTTTTGAACATTTCCAAATGAAAATTCATGTGAATGCCACTCGGGTGGAGGGACACAGGCATGCGCTCCTCCCACCAGGCAGATGGGGGACAGCATGGTTAGGGTTAGGGTGAGGGTGAGGGTCCTTCATTTCACCTTCTCAACTGTTGCAGGGAGTGGCGGAGGCTGAGCTGGAACAGAACCTGAGTCGGACTTTCAAAGCCTTCTTCAGAGCCTCTGATGAGGTGAGGGCTGGGTAAGTTATGGGAGGGAAAGGGGCCTGCTTTGAAGGAAGAGGGTACCTGGGGTGCAGAAGGGCCTGGGAATCAGCAATTTGGCCTTCTTAGCTTGACTTCAGTAGTCAGGACATTTATGGTCCCCACTCTGCTGTCCTGCTGTTAGTAAGGAGAAGTTGCATCCTTGCTGTCACACAGGACTGCGCCCTGGTGATCCTAGTGATGCTTTAGAAGCCAGTTACCGTATTACCGTTCAGTTTGCCTGCCTGACTTGGCCATTTCCTTTCCTTGCACACCCAGCTGACATGGGACACTGTAACCCCACATCCCGCACCCTCCTCTCTGGTCTTGCCCCCACCCCCTCTGCTGTTCTGTGTACACGTGGTGCCTGCTTGGACTTTGCCATGCTTTCCGGTTTCTTTCGGATCACCTCGCGCATCTCTCTCTCTCACTCATGTCGAGTTTAGTTGCTTTCTTCCTGCAATGTCTCCTCTAGTGCTTCTCCAGTAAAAGTGTGCTGGCTAGGAGTGCTGATGAGTACCTGTGATCCCGGTACTCCAGAGGCTGAGACAGGAGGATTACAAATTTGAACCCAGCTTAGGCAGTGTATTGACTTACTCGGAACCTGTCTTGAAAACTAAAGATAAATTAAGGTTTGGGGATGTAGCTCAGGGCAAAGGCCATGGGTTCAAGCCCCAGTATACCCCCAATCCCCTCCTGCATCACACATACACATACACGCAAAGTCTGTTCGTGGTAAAGTCAGAATATTTTGTCCTGACAATAAATACACAAGAAAACATCACTGGCCATTCGAGAAATCCAAATTAAAACAACACTGAGATTCCATCTCACTCCAGAAAGAATGGTCATCTTCAAGAGATCAAACAATGACAAATGCTGGTGAGGCTGCAAGGATATAAGGACCCCTTCCACATTGTTGGTGGGAGTGTGGACTGGTACAACCGCCAAGAAAGTCAATGTGGAGATTCCTCAAAAAACCTGAACATAGAGGTTCCATTTGATCCAGCTATTCCCTTTCTTGGTATCTTCCCAAAACAGTCAAGAGACCATATTACAGCCGTACGCGCCTACCCAGCAGCTCAGTCCATAGTAGCTAAATCTTAGAAGCAGCTTGTGTCCATCAACAGATGAATGGATAAAGAAAATGTCCCATGAAGAAGGATAAACTCAGGTCATTTGTAGGAAAATCATTGCAGCTGGAGGCTATAACATTAAGTGAAAGAAGTCAGATGCACAAGCTTAAATATTGCGTGCTTTCTTTTATATGAAGAACCCACTATATAAATAAAGTGCAAAATAAAAAAGACAGGACAGAGAGACAGACACAGAGACAGAGACAGACACAGAGACAGAGAGAAAGGAAGCTATTGTAATCCAGCCTGGCCAATGTATCTAGAAGTGTACTTTAACTTGACAGAGACTTGAAGAAAATCTGATGCTGGCAAAAATATTTTTAAAAAAAACAGGGGTGGATAGGAAGGAGGGAAAGAACTGAGATGTGCCATGTACATATACCAGTTCCTCACAATGAATTCAATCATTGTGCACTGCAAACATGTGCTAATACAAAAAATAAACAAAAACAATTTTTTTAAAACAAAATAAAAAAGGCTATTATGGCCTGAAAACATATTTTTGCTTTTAATCTTCAAGAATGGTTTATGTAAGTATAGAATTTTCTTGTCTTTGCCTTTGAGAAATCTGCCTCAGGTCTAAATTTCCATATATTAATTAATTACTTTTATACATTTATCACATAACCTGTGGTCTATCCCTGCTTTGAAGTTGTTTTTTTTTTAATTACACAAGCTATTTTTATTCATGAAAGTTATATCTGGTACTTTTTCAAATCATTCCAGTTTATTTTGATAGTCTTGTTAGTCTTATTTTCCATTTCTTTTATGACTTTCATCATTTTAAACATATTCGTGTTTGATCTTTCCTCCTGTTTTGCTTTATGTGTCTTATTTTATTTTGTCTTACTTTGGAGAGTCATATTTTACTGATAGATGCGTGTGCCATCTCTTGCTAAGGGCGTGTGTGTGTGTGTGTGTGTGTGTGTGTGTGTGTGTCTGTGGCAACCCTTAATCTTTCGGAGCCTGCTTCCGTTGAGCTGAGGAACTGACCGTCCTAAGCAGCGGCTTAGCTTTTCTGTCGTGCAACATGTTGGTTGCGTTACCTGCCCGAGTTTGCTTTGTTGTTTGTGTCACACGTCAGACTTTCCTGATCACACAGACAATGTAAATTCAGACACAAACATGGGTGAAGGCAAGTTAGCAGCTGTGAAGTTTTAGGAGAATGCTTTTTGGTTTTCTTTCGGTAGTAAGCTGAGAAGGGTAAATTCCCTTAACATCGCTTGCCATGATGGATGGATTTTTTTCTAACCTGCCTTTTCACTGAGGGTATAAGGCACTGGATTTACCATGGAGGGGCAGGGAATGGCTGATTCTTTATTTCTCAAATCAGATTTTATTGGTACATTTTCAATATGCGTAATGATCACATCCATCCCACAGAATTTGTACCTATACCTGATATAACATGATCCTTTTTTCTCATTCGCCCGCCCCCTTCAGCTCCTCCTTCCCTCCCCATTTACAAAAGCTTTGTTTCCATTTTTTCTTCTTTTCTCATTTTTTTACTTTTCCCATCTTTCCTCCCCCGCCCCCCGCTTGTTCCTTGCCCCATTTGAACATTTTCTTCCTGTTTCACAACGTGTGTTATATGTTCTTGTCCTTATTTAAACTTTCAGTTTCTCACACCAGAAAAACTATATGGTATTTACACATGTGTCTGAGTTATTTCACTTAGGAGTATGGTCTCAGGTGCATTCATCTACCTAGGAATGTCTCAAACTTATCCTTCTTTATGGCCAAGTAGTACTCCCTTGTATAAAAAACCACATCTTCTTTATTCATTCACCAGTTGATGGGCATTTAGACTGTATCCAAGATTTGGCTATTACATGCTGCACTGCTATAAACATGGGTGCACATATGTTTCTGTAGTATGGTGCTTTTAATTCTTTCAGGAAGATACTCAGCAAGGGAATAGCTGGGTCAACTGGGACCTTTAGTCCTAGTTTTTTATGGAATCATCACATTGATTTCCACAATGGTTGCACCAGTCTAGGGAGTGTCTCATTCTTGGTCCTTCCCCGCCACTGCGAGTCTCAGGTCTCATCTCTTGGTCCAGTTGGTTGTCTCAGCTCAGAGCTTTGTCAGTCTACATTCTGTTTGACTCATGGAAGGTTCTGTGGGGGCTTAGTGAGCTTGTGATAGCTGGTTCCTTCTTATCCATGATTTAACTTTCCATGGCTTCAGTTATTCTTGGCCAACCATGGTCCATAGACATTATATGCAAAATTCCAGAAAAAAATAATTAGTTTTCCATCAGGTACCATTCTGGGTAAGTGTCATGAAATCTCCCACTGCCCCTCTTGGGATGTAAATTATCTCCTTGTCTCTTGTGTTGTGAGAGAGAAAGAAGGCCACATGCACATACCTTTTATTATAGTATTATAATTATCCTGTTTCGTTATTAGTTATTAGTTATTGGTAATCTCTTTCTGGGCCTCATTTATTAAAGTTTATCATGGATGTATAGGCACATGTCATAAGTGTGTAAAAAAGCACATAGCAAACAGTGTTCCGCTCAGTCCAGTGCACTCTGGGCATTCATCCCGAGGGGTCCCAGAACAAACGCCTCTCTGTGGTAGTCTGCATGGGACCATGACAGCCTATGTGGTACTTGCTGGTGTTTTGTTGGAACTGGCCTTTCAGAAGACCTGTTTCAGGATACTTGCTTTGCTTCGCTGACATCCTTTCTAACCCTTCTTTTCCCACAGGGTTTTCTCACTGTGCATAAAGTCACTGAAATGGGTAAGAAACTGTGTGGCCCAGGTTCCTTGGCTATGGGGAGCTGTGGACCAGGATCCTAAGCAGGCAGGGCCTGGAGGGCTTTGGGAGCTTGTTGGGGGCAGTCCCACCTGTGCTGATGAAGACCTGAGCTCAAGCTGGAGAAGGGACCTGCAGGGTCACCCTGAGTGTGGGGGGCACCAAAGGGCTAGCCCCACCCAGTCCTCCTCCTTCATCACCTGCTGCCCCCGAGATCCCTGTTCTGGTCACTCCAGGAGGGACATCCTGTCCTCCCTCTGGCGCTGGACCAAAATGAGCAGTTGGAGTGGAGCTCAGATCAGAGCCTCATTCCCATAAAACCTTATTTTTGCCCCAACACTGTGCCCTACCATTATCCTCTTGTATTTTACTAATAGTGCTGGTCACTGCCACTGCTTTGAGCGCCTGCTGTTGGCATCAGACACTGCACTCGGCCTCCTGTAGGTAGATCATCTATAATCCTCAGAACACGTCTGATATCACCGTGATGACCTCCGTACTACACAACAGGTCCCAGAGGGTTGACTTACCCAGAAGGGCGGAGCTGGGGTTAAACTCTTCTGACTCTAGACGCCATCCAATCCAAGAATGCCCCCTTGCTCGCCCCATTGCTTACGTTTTCACACACCCGCTCCTTAGTGCATTCATGTACTTGGCCGTTCCTTGCCCAGTGCATCCTGAGCACGCACCCCAGAGCACATACAGGTCCGTGGGAAGCAGAGCTGCTGCCCTTAGGGAGTCCAGGGTCTCGGAAGGGAGGCAGAGCAGCAGCAAGCGGGTGAAAACAGCAGTTAGGGTGTGCTTAGAGCTGGGGTGCTGAGGTATGGGTGGGGCAAAAGTGCCAGCCTGTCATGGGGGACACCTGGTCACTTACTCGTATGACATCAGGCACAGGCCTATTGCACTAACAATATCCCTTAGTTATTGTGGGATAATCAGGCCCGCAATCTCCCAAACAAGTGGATGGCCAAGGCTTAAATAAATGAGACAACTGAAATGATTTTAGGGCTCCAGGAGGGTCCAGCCCTCTCACAGAATTTGAGGCTCTCTGGGTTAAGACAAAGAACTTCTGTAGGCAGCCCGTATTTATTAGGTTTTCAAACAAAGGAGGGGGATACTGAAGGAAATGCGGGAACCTGGGCAGGATTCTTTAAGGGCTTCTCCAGTACTGTAATACATTATGTTAACTTAGGAGAACTGTGTTAAGGGCTGGGAGGCCCGGGGGGGGCGGGGGGGGATGCCTGAAGCTATCATCTCCTTTTAGGTAACTGGGGTTAGAGTCAAGTGTCCTCATCTGTGGCCTTTGTCCTTTGAGATCACCCAGCTTCACAGGCCAATACAGACCTCAGCAGGCACCAGTGACTCTGTGTAAACATGAAAAGCTGATTGGTTAATACTAAATTCTGCTCAGAGCTGCTTCACAGTGTTCTTCATCAATGGCTGGCTCCTGTACCTTGGGTCTGAAAATGGTGAGCTGGGGCCATCTGGGCACCCACATTAACACCCCTGGGTGTCTCCAAGAAAGTGAAGCATCCCTCGATTGCCAGCTACCAAGTGGCCCTCTCAGGGGACCAGCTACTGCCTGGACACAGTACCTCTCTGAAACACAGAGGGGATCCCACACAGAGAACCCAAAGGAGGGCCTGCAGTAGGACCCAGCTCCTTGGCCTTAGATACTTCCTGGCCACGAGGCAGCATGGAGAGAAAATCTTGAGAAGGGCCTCTCCGAAGGGACATAGCTGGTGGAACAGGCTTTGTCTAAGGGAGTGCAGATGCTGGGGTGATCTGGCCTGGAACAGCGGTATCCTGGATCTGACCCCAGCAAAGGTACCAGCCTGAGCACAGGTGAGATGAGTGGCTTTTTGCAGGAGGGCTCTTTGTGAAGACCCCAGAGGATCCCAGTCTCAGCAAGATGGTCACCGAGGAGGAGATTCAGTTCTATGTGCAGCAGTTCAAGAAGTCTGGCTTTAGGTAAACAGAGGATGGTGCCCCTGACACAGAGGCCGGGTGGCCGATGGAGTGGGACCCCCGCCGGCTCCCTCCACCACGTCCCCTGCAAGCTCAGGCGCACCTGTGCTTCAGTGCCTCCGTGTCAGCAGCTCACTGCCGTCTGGGGTTCAGCTGACCTTTAGATAGCCCAGCTTGCCCTTTTTTATGACATGGGCCTCCCACAGGGCAGAGGTTTTTTATTATTTCTAGTTACAGCTCCTCTGAGAATGAGATGATGGTTCCATCTTCAGAAAAATGCAGAAATCCGTAGGAGTAATATCGCTGTCAGTTCAGGGCCTCTTCGTGGCCTGCTGATACTTTTTCAGTGGGTCCTGAGGAGCCGGGGAGTGGCCCCCAGGTGTGGAGGGCAACTCACTCTCCCATACTCAGCAGTCTCTCCCAATCAGCGCAGCCCTTGGAGGATAGTTCTGGGGACCCCTCAGGCTGCCCTCTGCTGGAGTCCTCTGTCTCTGCCCTTGGCAAGGGTGCTACCCCAAAGTGCGGGTCCTGGACACTCTTGTCAAGCCCTGCAGAAGGCTGCTTGCTCCCCTGGGTGGGCTGATTCCAGCCTGAGGGTCCCTGTGGGGACTGCAGCAGTCCCGTCTTACCTGTGTGTGCTCCAACCCGCTCCTAGAGGCCCCTTGAACTGGTATCGCAACATGGAGCGGAATTGGAAGTGGGGCTGCAGAGGTGCAGGACGCAAGGTGAGTGCAGCACCTGCCTCCTCCCCGGGAGCCGTGGTTAGACTGTGGATAGGACCCTGGGTCAGAGCCGGGCCCCTTCCTGCTTCCTCCCCGTCTGGGATTTGGGACAGGAGCCCACTCGGGCCTCCTCCGAGGCCCTTCTCCCTGCTGTGTGTCCCCTGGGTTGATAGAGACGCTGAGGACAGTAGAGCTATGTTTAAGTGACTGACAGGGGCAGCAGACGGGCCAGAATACCTCCCAGGGTGACAGGGATGATGAAACCCAACCAC
This sequence comes from Dinomys branickii, assembly GCA_004027595.1. NCBI lineage: Eukaryota > Metazoa > Chordata > Mammalia > Rodentia > Dinomyidae > Dinomys > Dinomys branickii. The sequence continues at coordinate 17,483 of PVLD010012463.1, read as the reverse complement.
AGAAGTATGGAATGGCCTCAGACCCGCCTGCAGCCTCTGGTTTTGTCACTTTCTGGTTATGTCTCTGAGTCTGTTTCCTCATTTGCCAAGCAAATGATAGATTTCTAATCCCTGGGTCTCCAGAGGGAATAATTTTACATTCAAACATTAAGAAGCAGTATTGCAGGTAGCAGGCCTTGGGCAGCTCCCTGGGAACGTGGTTATCTGCGGGCTCCCATCCTGTGAGTGAACACACCAGTGATGAGCCAGGCAACAAGCTTGACCTTGGGGATCCCACAGCCAGTGACAAGGCAGTGATGCCCTGCTGGACTGTGTCCCAAGACACAGAGCACGAGACACCACAGTTTACGGCAGACTGAGAAGCGGCTTGGCCTCAGTGATGCTGAGAAAGGCACTGGACCATTCTGAGCCTCTGTTGCCCCCTCTGCAAAAAAAATGACGAGAACAGTGCCTCCTCCCTCGGTGAGGAAGTGGGTGTGTGGTGTGAAGAACAGGCCCTTGGCACGGGGTACTCGTTCAACTAGTTTTTGTCATGATCATCTTTATAATCTGTGACTGACCAAATGTACCCAACTGCAGTTCCACAAACCAGATCTCTCAAGCATAGAGGGAAACAAAGGCACTGGGAAGGTGCCCCTGATAGTGTAGGCTGGGAACCCCGTTCCTCCACCATCTCCTGTCAGCTCTTCCTCGGGCCCTTCCCACCTCCTCCCACACCTCCCCCACCAGTTTACATTTTGGCTTGGAATGTTCTAGAATTTACAAAACCCCACAATAGTGACTCAGGATTAGTCTCAACTACAAGGGCACCTTGGAATTTCCTGTAGCTCCAGAGGAGGGGTATGTTGAGGAGCCTGTCACTCGGCATTTGTAGGTGAAAACGGGGCAAGTTCCCCAGCAGGTCCTGTGAGGCAGCTTGGACATGACAGGAATGGTAGCAAGAGAAGCGAGAGAAAGCAGGGGCTTCCTCGGCGTCCAGGACCCATCCACCAGCAGGTCAAAGTGTTGTCATCCTGCTGGCTTCAGTGCCCTCTCGCTAACCACTGTGGCTGCCCCTTTTGTTCTCTGGAGTCTTGGCCACCACACTGAAGGACACACAAGGAATCTTGACCTGTGTCCTCCTACTGGTGCCACAGAATCAATTCCACAAACACCAGTCACAGAGCACCCAGACCCCATGCTCTGACGCATTGTTGTGATGCTCGTCACTGTGTACTAAATCCATCATCCTGAAGATCTCTGGGAATAAGAGACTCCCTCCTGCTCAGCTTGGCAGGAACAGCCGGCACTGCAGTGGGAAGGTGGGTATTCCTAGGCAGTGATGGTGGAGACCAGCACACACGTGTGTGTACACACACACACACACACACACACAGGAGTGGGAAGGGTGCTGTTCGTGTGGGTGGGCAGAGGGCATCGGTGCGGAGTGCCGCTGCTCCTGTGGTCTGTTCCCCACCAGATCCTGATCCCGGCCCTGATGGTGACAGCAGAGAAAGATGTTGTACTTGTTCCCGAGATGTCCAAGCACATGGAGGATTGGGTGAGGGAACAGCCCCGCCCGGGGGCGAGTGCGCCCTGGGAGAGATCAGATGGGTAGAGCGGGAGACAGCTGCGGAGAACAGGACAGTCGGCAAACCACTGCCTTGTCCCGTGCTGACATAGTCCTTCCTTCACTCCTCACCTCATTCCTTTCTTAAATGATGCAGGGCTCACCGGGGTGGCCTGCGGGGCCTAGAGAGCAAGGGGTCCCCTCCCAGATGGCCCTCGCCATCACCACACTAACCTGAAACCAAAGACACTTGCACTTTGCTGCTTACCTTTCACGCGTGGGCTCTTCTTTCAGATTCCCCACCTGAAAAGAGGACACATTAAGAACTGTGGACACTGGACACAGATGGAGAAGTAAGAGTGGAGGTCCCTGGGTGGGGGTCAGGACTCCCCGCTTCCTGTTCCCGAGTGAAAGCTTTGCAGTCTTCGTGTTGCCGGCTTCAGCCTCCAGGAGGTCTGCAGCCTTGGTATGAACTGCCCTTTGCTTCTTCCCAGGCCCACTGAAGTGAATCAGATCCTCACTGATTGGTTGGAGGCTGAAGTCAGGAACTCGACCCTCCTCTCAAAGATTTAGCCTGTGGCAAGTCCAAATTCTCTCGCCTGGTCATCCAGGGAAGTCCTGGTGTCCAGATGTGGCATCACACACATCTCTTAGAACCAGCGCTTTGATCTGAAGACATTGTCCAAAAAGCAATTTTCTCTTAAGTGAAATCAACTGTGTTTGCAAATCATAGATGCAGAGAAAGCACATGTTAATTCCCGGGTGTGATCACACTGATGGCAAGCATCAGTGGCAACAGGCCAGGAGTAAGCAGAGGCCAGAGGGGCGGCGGGAGGGGATTGGAATGGTCCATGGCCTATGGGGACACAGTGCGGTGATCTCGTGGGGCTCTCTTTGACAGTTCATAGTTCCGCGGGAAAGTCTGCAGTTCTTTTGGAAACATCTCAGCAGAGAATAGGATCCCTTAATAAAGCTAAGCTGACTGTGTCTCCATGTCGTAGTCACTTTCTGGTCACCAGGACACAATACCCAACGGTAGCAGCTCAGAGAAACAGGTTTATTTTGACTGCATTTGTGGAGGTTTTGACCCGTAGTCGTCTAGCTCCAGGGCAGGTCAGCAGGGCAGCATGGCAAAGGGCCGTGGTGGGGGAGAAGCTGCTCGTGGCATGGGGAACTGGAAGCAGAGAATCAAGGGAGGCCAGGGAGGGAGATGCACCCTCCCAGGCCACACCCTGGCAACCCGTCTCTTCCCCCTGAACCCTGCCTCCCAACACCAAGTCACCTATGAGCCCCACACTCCAACCACCTTCCTTCCAAAGCCCCAGCTAGGAGGACGTGATGCTGGCAGGGGGCACCTCCCTGCAAACAGCACTCTGATCTTTGTGTTCTTGAGGAGGCAGAGCGGGTACTTGTTGGAAGTAGGCCTTACATCGGGATGGACAGACACTTTCCCTCTGCTCTTGGGCCTTGCTGTGGTCTCCAGGTGCCTTGTGAGCCAGGCCAGCTCTGTCTGGCAGCCTGCGGGGAAGAGGCAGCAGTCTGCAGCCATGAGCCCCGGTACCCATGTGTTCTTCCTCCCTGGCTGCCTAGTGGGTACCAGTGCAGACCTGAAGCACTTGCATTGTGCTAGTGAGACTATGGGTTTTAGATTTCATTTAAGCTTAACTTAAATTTAAATCTCCCCATTTGGTCAGCAGCACCACAGGGTTCAGTACTGATCTCCCCCTCAAGCTTCTTTCTCTTGTCGGATCCAGTTACAGAGGGACCAAGGCTCCCAGCTCTGTCCCCTACACCAGTCTGTCCTCTGCCCTGCTTTGAACACCAGCATCCTGATGCAGCAGCCTCCTGACTACCCCCTGCCACACAAACACAGAATCTGATGCTGAGCACTGGAGGTCAGGGCTTTCGAGTAGCTGCAGATACAAAGCCTTCCTGCTGGAGTGGGCCCGGGGCCTCCTCCCTCCACCCCAGCCTGGCACCATCACCCCATGATTCTTATGCATCCTCCAGCATCGCCACCCTTGAATCCTGAACGTTGCACAGGAACGTGGATGTCCTGACCCTCCACCAGAGCTCTGCATTCTTCAGTCTGGAGTCTGCCAGCTGTTCCCCCAACCAAGGCCCAGGCTGGGTCCTGAGTCCTTTCCCCCTGCTCCTCTAGCACAGTACACTCACAGATGTCTGCACTCCGCCTTTGGTGTATCTTGTGCAGGGAAATGCTGCAGATCATGTGGGCTCCCCGGGAAAGTTCTAAATAAGTTGGCAAGGCAGCAAGGGTATGTGTGTCTCTGTGTGTGATGAAAACCAGGAGCAGCCAGAGACGTCAGCAGTATCCCTGGTCTTACACACACCACTGCTGACTTTCCAGAGGGTCATTTCCATTTCACAGGTGAGGAAACAAGTTCAGCGAACTTGCCCTGAGCCGCTTGGTTAGATAGGGGAAAGCTGAGACTCAGGGTGTGATTCCAAAAGCTGAGTCCCTCTACCACAGACCTATCCCTTTCTAAACCTGGAGCCACAGCAACTGAGTAAGATACCTGCTGCACTTACCATGTGTGACCTTGTGAACAGGTTGCTGCACCTCCCGCTCTTACCTGTAAATAGTACCTAATCTTAATAGCACCAAGCATTAGTAGCACCTCAGGCATACCAGGCTGTTGACATTAATTATGGCAATGTATGCAGAGTTCTTGACCAGAGATTGATAAGAAGAAATGCTGCAGAAGGATAAGCTGTGCCATTTCCAGGTTATCCTAGGACAAGACCTATAATGGCTTTAAATTTCCAGCCACATCATTCTGCATCTGAGAGTTAAAGGATTCACTTAAAAGGCAAACATGGGACTTAGGGGAATAGCATATAAGTCATAACATTTCTTCATTAACTGTATGTCCAAGATCATTTTTAAAGGGTGAGGGGAGCATCCTGGAACATCATTAGGAGAAGCACACACAGGCAACTTATTTTCCCTATTAGCTCAAAATCAAAGTTCTATCCAATAATCCCCATAAACCTTCACAGGTACCTCAGAAATTCTACTTTTCTGGCAAATAAAGATCCAGTAAATCAAATGCACAGCTCTGAAACAAAAAGCATGACCAGTCATATAAGACTGAAGGCGCATATGATGCTGGCCTGCCAGAGGTCTTTGGGCTGTGCAACAAAATACTATTTTTTGTTATCTTTGGGGAGCTTCAGGCCACCAGTCAGTTTTGGGAACTTTGGTAGCCAGTGGGATTACTGTGATGGGCAGGAAAGGTTTTAGATGCCTATTAAATACTCTTTCTTGGAGTGTATTCAAACTTATTTAATTATAAAATATTAATTTATTTCATGCCTACAAAAGGCATAAAGAATAAATATGTTCCCTTCTGATAAAACAAATAAACTTTTAAAAAAGAGGCATGGAAGGCTTCATATTCTTTTTACACCCATCTACCAGTGCACTTGCAGTGTTGCCCACTCAGGGAGTAAAGATCACTCACGCTTGCCACAGTAGACAAGGTTTCCAAGAGAAAACCCCTCAAAAAGGCGAGTCTGGTAGACTAAGTGGGAGGAAAAACTCTTTCTTAAGGTATGATGACCCCGTGGCCTAAGGCTTTGCATTCACTGCAGTGGTTTCGATATTGCTCACACCAACAATTGCCACCAGCACACATTAAATGCAGACAGTGGTTAATGTATCTAGGTCAGAATCTCAAAGGTTTTTGCCATAGGAATCCTATGGAAAGTATATCTTGCCTCACTGTTCAAAGGAATCCATGTGGCCACAAATATTAAATATTGTCTTATCTTACAATTATAAGAGTTTCTCCCAAGTATTGACTGCTGCACTCAAATGTCTCATTGTCTGTCTCCACTGTTGGACTCTGCTGCTCTTGAGATTAGAGGCTTCTTGGTAAGATGATTCATCCCTGAATCCAGCCCAGCATGGGCCGAACACTTTCAGGTGTTCATTAGATGTTTGCTGAATAAATCAGAGAATGAATGCATAAAGGAATGACAGATAAATAAGTACATTTGAATGCTTAAAATCTTGCTAGGTGAGAGGTCCAAGGCTGTTCTTGCTATCTCAGGCTTTGATAGTCTAATGTAACTCCACGAAGACTGCTGGCGTATCTGCTGCCTGAACCAAATCAGCAGAAGATATCCAGATTAGAAACATCTACTCATCCACGATGGGATCAGCCAGATATACTATGACAGGACCTTGGGACTTTTCTGCTGCATGAAGCACAGTGCAAGCAGTAGTTTAATAAAAGAGCTCGAGAATGAATGGTTATTGTAAATGTTGCCAGACTTCGTATCAGCCAAGGCAGACTTCTTGGAGGGACAAGGAAAGCTGGATCCTCCTGAGTGGTCCCTGCAGATAACTCTGCTCAGGAGACTCGGACAGTTGAGAGACGCCCAGAGTTCAAGTGGCCATCTTTGTCACCGAATAGGAGCTCACATATACACCTCCTCATGTGCCCGGGACTTAGGCTGCCAGGGCTTGGCCCATCTGAGAACTCGACCAGCTATTAGTCTGCCTCCCATCCTGAGAGCTGGTAACCACAGTGTAACTGGTCTACTCTGCTCTCTCTGCACCCCACACATGCAAGTGGATACAACAACATGATCCTGGATCTTCAGAGTCTTGGCCCCATGGAAAAACTGAGCCTCTGACTTCCAAATTCATAAGGTTTCCCAGGGGGACCTGCAGGTGAAACATAGCTAGTAACATGTGCCTGCCTATGTCCAGCCTGACAAACAATGGAAACATCATCAACCCAGACCACCCAGAGCACAGCACCCTGGCCCATGGTGCCTGCATGCACCTAGGCCCAGCTCCATAAGCATGCACGAGCCAGGTCCACTGGCCTGGAGAGGGAGCCACACCACTGAGGCACACACAGACCTCAGGCCAGTCCGACAGTCCAGACAGAAGCTAGCAATAAACTTGTCTCACCTCTTCCTTCTTCCCAACTTCTGGGATAACTTGATTTAGGACATGTCAGAATTCTTTTTCTTATGGTGATAATTCAGCTAATGAAAGTGCTTCACAAAGCAGAACAAATTAGGGGGAGATGTAGAAAAACGAGAGTCTGAAGATAATTTCTGTGTATCAAGTAGAAAAATATGCATCTCTGTGTTGGGGACCACTACAAAGTGGCTCTGAGCAGGATTTAATATTAACCAACTGGCTTTCCATGTTTACTTGTGAGTTGTCTGAAGCTTAGGCACCTTGTCTATAGATAGGCAGTGAAATCACTGTAAGTAAACCTCTATGGGTCACTGGTCACCACTGAGGCCCTGCGAAACTCTAACACCTCAAAGGACAAAGTAAGGCCACAGCTGAGGCTGTCTGGTTCCAACCACAATTAATTTAAAGGAGACCGCAGCTGCAGGCATCTCACTCCTGCTGTGAAGGCCTTCCTGGAGACAACAATGTTCTCCTAAATTAACATAACATATTACTTGGAAAAGCCCTGCCCAATTCCCGAGTTTTCTTGAGCAGTATCATCCTTCTTTGTTTATAAACCAAATAAATACAGGCAGCCCAGAGAAGTCTTTGGCTAACTCAGAGAATATTGAAGCTGTATAAAAGTTAGTCCCTTCTGGAGCGCTGAAATCATTTCCATTGTCTCATTTATTTAAGCCTTCACCATCTGCTCTCTTGAGAGACTGTGGGCCTGATCAGTCCACAATAACTTAGGGTTATTTAACCTGATATCCCTGTCCTTGTCCGCCTCTGTGTGGTATCTAAATATTCGTGCCATGCATAAACATTACCATAGTGGCCCTTGTATGGCTGAAGTCACATTTCCCTCCACCATCTCTGAAAGTTTACTGAAATGAGCGGCAATAGATAGGTCAATATGAGGAAAAAAAGCATACAAACTTATGAATGTGGATGGTGGTGGAAGACACATTGTACTCATAAGCAAAGAATAAGCCTGGAAGAAGAGCCAGATGGCTGAAGCTTATATACACTCCCAAGTTCCAGAAAGAAACAGAACTTTGGCGGGGGCTTGGATGTGCAGGAAAGTGGTGAGGACAAACTGTGAGGGTTGAAGAATTGCCTAGGTGGACAAAGTTGCTTTATGTACATAAAGGCTTTTTGGGAATAGTCTGGAGAATAGACGAAAAGCATGTATGGGCAGGGTGTCCTGGACTAGGAGCCTTGTGTTTCTCGTGAGTTGGTCTTTTCTTTATAATGAAATTTCTTACCAACTACATGCTCTCTGAAAAAGGGGTGTGTTGGTCAGCTAAGAGAACTTCTCAAGGCCCTGACTTCACTTTGAGAAAGAATGAGGATTGAGAGAGACGTCAACCACATAAAGGCTCACAGAAAGCTTGAGGATGTGCCCTTACTCCAAGCTCAAATACATTTCAGGGTTTCAGGTATCATTTTGTGTACCCCAGCACCAGTGAAGTGGATAGCAGGAGGTCTGAATTTCAGTCTCCATTATGCCATGTTCTGGGACAACTCCCTATTCATCCAGCAGCAGGAATGAAAGGCAGCAGGGAAAATATCTGATGGACTGCAGCTAAGAGTATTTTTATAATTAAAATTTTTGGAAGGAAGCATAAGTTGCCCACACTGGTCCAGCATTGATGACAGAGGAGAGGGGTGGAATAACAGAGGCCAGGCCAGATGTAGGGGGGCATCATTCTTCAACAGTGACACTACTTCTGCTGGAGGAGCTGCTGGGGGTTGTGGGAGATTTTTGTTATGGCTTTTACAGATGTTCAGAAATGTGAAATGCACTTTTTCTAGCTTTTAACTGAATGTCTACGCCATCTCTCCTCTCCATCTTCTGGTTTTTGCAATTAAAAACCAGGATGTGGCAGATTTCCCCTCTAGCCATTGTAGTGCTACAAAATATACATTGGGGCTTCTTTATCCTTTCCTGGTATGTAGCCCTTAAAATTGTCAGCTGTGGGTTAAACTCTTTACACGGGGTGAGGGTGGGGTGTGGGCATGGCAAGGACCCACACATGATTAGAGTTAGGACTTTCAGCACCAACTGCATCCTCAAAGCAGGGGAGGACTGAATGTTGAGTTATCAATGGCTTATAACATAATCCATCATGTCAGGAAAAAAAAAAACACTTAAAAATCACAGTTATTTCCCTGGCCCAATGTATGGTCTCAATTCACATAAACTTCCAGAGATGAGACCTTGCAACTGGCATCTGTAAAGGGGATAGTGTTCTGGGGCTGAGCCCTCAGCATGTAGAATCTGACACCATCGCTAGGCCCTCTCAGAATTTAATCATATGAAGGGACATGAAGGTGTAGACCTCTGGACAATATCTTGGATAGCTGATTACTTGCTTAAAAATAATGCCTTTCAAAGTCTCACATGGTAGGCAGTGAGCCACAGTGGGGAGAGGTGGGTCACTGCAGAATGACCTGGAAAGTGTAATTATTATTCCTGCCTGCTCCCTTCTCCTCTTTCGGGCTGCCACTAGTTGAGCAGCTGTGCTCAACATGTTCTTCTACAGTGCCGTCTCTACCTGGGAAATAGCTTGCTATGGACTGACCCCCTAAAACCGTGAGACAAGTCAACCCTTTTCCCCTTCAAATTGTGTTAGGTATTTTGGTCCCAATGATGAGAAAGTGAGTAATACAGTAAGAGAGGAAAGACCCCAACATGTTGGTGAGAATATTTTGTGCTGGTATTTCAGAGAGTGTCCTCTGGACCGTCTGTATCACACTGAAGCCACTGGTCCTATCAAAAATATTTCCATCCCCAGTGTTGGGGTGCTAGGGACTCGTTCTAGAGATACTCTCTAGGTTTCCACTGTGCTGAACAAAGAATTGGACAAAACAAATGCAAAAGGTAGTAAGATTTTTATTAGATCAGAAAAAACCCATAGCTAAATCAACAAAATAACCAGCCACAAGAAAACTTAAAGTGGAAGTTTAATGTCTCTAGAGACTATATACCTGAATCATGACCCAGAATGGATGAGGGAGCAGGCTTTTATTGGGAAAGAGAGGTTTGAGCTAGCAGGGTATTGGGGGAGTGGGACTGGGTGCCAGGGTTTCCCTCCCATCAGATTTATTGGTGGGTGCTGTCACTGGGATTAAGTACATTGCTGGAAGAAAGATGCTGTGGTCAGGCCTGCTGGGCCAGGTCAGTAGGCGACAAGGTAAGGGCAGTTGGGTACTGCCATGTGGGTAAGTCTGGAGGTGGTGTTCACTAGATGAGGTGAGGCAGGCAAGGCCAAATGATAAAGAAATCTAGGGCATGTGTCAAGAATGAAGAACCAGTTGTGTTGTGTGAGACCCCTTGGGTAACCAGAAGGTGAAACCAGTAAGTCAGGGCCAGCTGAGTACAGCTAACTGGTGAACATGAAGAACCTAAGGCCAGTAGGTAACGAGTGGGTGAGGACAAGTAGATAAAGCCAGTTAGATGATACAGAAGGAATGTTACAGTCAAGTGAATAAGGCAAAGTGATTAATACCACTTAAGGCCAAAGCTTAAAGTCAGGGGTAAGGCTAGAATGCTAAGCTAGGCTGAAAATCTGACCAGTTTAATAAGCCAAGCTGATGGGCCAGTGTCATGGGATTAAGGCCATTTGGGTAACACAGGCACACAGGAAGGAAATGGGATCCAGGAGAATGAAGCCTAGTGGGAAGGTCAGGGGGAAGACAAAGGGCTGAGGTGAAGAGTTCTGAGCAGAGGTTGAGACTAAGTGAAGCTGGGTAGCTAAGGTACCACCAGATGGCAAAGAAAAGCTTAACTCGAGGGAAGCCTGGCGTGTTTATACCAGGTGGATAAGGACGCTGGCCTAAGGACGCTGGGATACAGCCGGCCGGCTGAAACTTGGGCCCAGAGCCCTGGAGTCAGGCCAGGGGTAAGCCAGCTAGCTGAGGATAACAGGCCAAGGTCAAGTGATGGAGATGGGGGGGGGGGCAAGGCCTCGGCAGGATGGGCAGGCTGAGAATGCATGTGTGAGGCCAGCAATCAAATATTCAGATGTACATGGCCAGGTGGGAAGGCCAGGAGATAGAGGTTAGATAAAGTTACACGGCTAACATGAGGTCCTAAGTGCAAAGCATGAAGTCAGCTGGGTAAAGACAGTGGGTTAATGTCAGGCAGGTATTGCTCAGAGTAAGGCTATTGCTAAGGCAGCTAGGTCGGGCTAAGACGTTGAGCCAAGAGACTCAGGTCAGAAGGCTGAGGCCAGGGTGGAGACACACCAGACGTGAGGCAAAGGGTTACAGCCGGTTATAGAGGGGTCAGTGATGTATGGAGATGTTCAGACTGGATGAGTAAAGCCGAGTGTGAAGACCAGAAGCTCAGATGGATGAACAGGGGAGGCTCCGTGCTTAGCGCTGGTGAAGGGGTGGGCAGTACAGGACAGTGGCACAGGTTGGCCCAGCCCACACACAGCTCTGGATTCAATCCCAGCACAGGCAAACACAAAAATCACCGGGTGAAGTAAGGCCGAAAGAAAGCCAACAGGAAAAGACCAGGGAGCCTAGGGCTGCTGCATAAGGGGAAGTGCTTACACCAAGGGGGTAGGTTCTGGTTGGTCAGTTAGAGAGAAGGACAAAGGGGGCGAGGGCAGGTGTGGCCACAGTGGTGAGCCCAGTTGGGAAAGGTACATTGAATAAGGTAGATGGGGCCAAGCTACCCCATAAAGATGGTTTAAGGCTCCTTGTAAAACCCAGTGAGTTAAAACGCTGGGGGTTGCACCAGGGGGTATTGTTAAAGCCATAAAACCAGTAAGGTAAGAGAATACCTGGGAAGCCAAATGGGTGCAACCGGGCTCTCGGTAATCGGTGGATAAGGCCAAAGGTCAGTGAGTTACCTGGGCCAGGTTCTGCAGGCTGGGATGCAGGCATTCAAAGGCACAACAGGGTCACTTGTCTCTTGAGGACTGTGTTCCTCAGGATGGCATCTTGGTGTTCTGTTCAGAGGACCTATGTCTATAAAGAGCAGAAAGCAAAAACGCCAGACTTATGAATCCCACCAAGGACCTTACAAGCTCGCCATCCGCAGGACTTAACCACCTCCCCAGAGCCTACTCTCAGGATGATGATGAAGTTTGAATTCTGCAGGGGACAAAACACTGACTCCACAGCCACCAAGGAGGCTCAGGAGGTAGCCAGCCGTACCCTACACCAGGCTATGACAAGCCTTACCTTGCAGTGTCCATGCAGATGAAGAGATGGGCGGCCCTGCTCTGCATGAGGGTCTCAGCAGCCTCCCCTCAGCGTCTGTGCAGATGAACAGATGCATGAAGACATCAGTGGCCGTACCCAGTGACCATACAGAGGAACACAGGTATGACCCTGTCCCTGCAGAAAGACATCAACAGCCTTACCTTAGTGTCCTTGCAGGGGAATGGATTCGGGGCCCTCTCCTACACTCGGACACCAGTGCATGGGTGCTAAGAGGGTTGGCTCCAGAGGGCCCTGAGTTATGGCCCCAGAATAAGAATGGCTCAGGAAAACCAAAAGTTGAGACTACAAAAGGTCAGGTGGTAAAGCCAAGCCACAAAGCCAGGTATGTGAAGATAGGGGACCCGGCAGGGCTGTGGCAGGCGATGGATTTTGGAAAGCCATTAAACATTGATGGTTTCAATCAAGAGTCTCAGCTGGACCTCAGCACCACCTAGAGGACAACGTCAGGGGCTGAGGCAAAAGCACGGTCAGGTTAATAAAGCGACGTGCGTAAGGCAGGTGCTGGAAGGACGAGGGACACAGGGGCCAGGGCCTTAGAAAAGAGCTGCTGTGGGCCGGGGGGGTGAAGCACAAGGTGTTAGCCAGCAGGATAATACGTCAGTCTGGCTAATATGTGAACGAGATAAGCAAGTAAGGAGAAAAAAGAGGTCACAGCAGAAAGTCGGGAGCAGCGCAAAGTCTGAAGACTGGTGTGGGTGCATCGGGTAGAAACGGACACGGGGTGACTGGCAGCTGACATGGACGGGGACTTGTAAAATGTCCTGAAGCGAGGGTGCTACAGAGTTCGCTTCACACCGGGCCAGCAAGTCAGGACGTAACTGAGGCCCGCTTCAGAAGGCCACAGGACAGGGCGGGCGGGTAGGCCGTGGGTCTTACACTTAGGGTAAGAAGGCACAGGGCACAAACGCACAAACGGCAAGTGCCGCAGCAGGAGGGGCAGGACCGCTAGAGGGCGCAGTGACTTGGCAAAAGCATTAAGCACGGATGAGTTAAGACGTTTCAGAGCCGGGTTGAATAATGGAGAGCACCCAGTTCCACGGAGGAAGACTACAGCTGCGGCCAGGCGTGGACAGACGCCGGGGGGCGGGGTCTGTGAGCTTGCAGGGTCTGCACTGGGGCAAGGGGGGGCGCAAGAACGCAGAACCCAGCCCAGCGGCACGTGTGAGAGCTCATGCCTCACCCTTCACTCTGCAACGCTCGGCCAGGCCGACCAGGACACTGGGTGAAGAAGGACGCAGTCACGTCAGGACTGGTGGCTAAGGGCGTGGCTGAGGACGGAGCACAAAGCCGGGGGTACATACAGGGTACAGAGGGCGCAGGATCAAGGGCTTCGGGCGCTAAGAACACGGGTACAAAGGCCACCGGGTGTGGGACCGGGGTGCTGGGGGAAGAGGTATATGGAGCACAAGCATCTGGCAGGGGCTTTGGCCAGATTGTAACACCCGCGTCATTGAGCAATCACTTGAAACAGGGTGAGGGAAGGCAGGAGCAAAACAAGGTCTGCTGGGTGAGGCCAAAGCATACAGGGCTGTGCGAAGTGAGGTGGATCACGAATGGGATTTTAGAAGATGCCTGCTAGGGGAGCAGGGAAACCAGGAAGAACTAGGAGGGGCAGCGGGGCGGGACCCAGAGCCCAGTGGGGGAGCCGCAATTACGGAGGCCGAAACAGTCAAACATGAGAGTCCGGTCAGGACCGAAACAGGGTATGATGGGTGGGGCCATTAGGTGCCAGAGGAAAGCCAGGAGTCAAAGCAAGACTGGCACAAGATAGGACTGAGAACAGTCCGACAGGGGCCGCTCTGGTAAGGAAACGCTTGGGCCAAAAGGCAAAAGCGCATGCCGTGTGAGGCCAGTGGAAAGAGGTTCAGCTGGACCTCAAGAAGACGTTCTGGCAGGGAGCTCATGCTTGGACTGTAAAATCCACAAACTACATGGAAATGAGAAAGTCAGAACCACATTAGGAAGGCTTAGTTTATTCAGCTGTAGTCACACCCAAAGCACAGCAAAAGAAACAACACACACGTACACAAAGCACAATAACGTTAGAGCACTAGAGAATCTGGGAGCACAGATGGGGGCATTAGGGCAGGGCACCGGCAGTCCTTAAGTTACAGAACAAGGGGCAAAATTCTCTTCTGGGCAAGTGAGGACTAGGGCTGAACTACACCACTCCGTGAAAGACCGGGGGGAGGACACGGTGGGGCCCTAGATGGCTGTGGGAGCTGGGGAGGGGTGGGTTCCTCCGGCATGCGGTACTAGGTCCAGGACAGGCCTGGTGGGGAAAGGGCACGGGTGCCAGTGCTGGGGTGAGGGTGGCAGGTCTCAGGCCAGCCACTTACGCAAGGAAAGATCAGGCCAAGGGGGGACTCTGGCTGAGGGTGGAGTTGGGGGTGCAGCTAACTAGGGCCTGGTGGCCTAGGCCAGGGGGCAGGGCCAGAAATGAAGGCTGGGGTGAATCAGTGGGTGGGGAATGTAGCCCCAGAAGTAAAATTTGAAAACAATTGATTAACGTTTTTGAGAGATTAAACCTCAAGATTGATCATTTCAACAAAGAACTAAAAATTGAAAGACAGCCAAGTGTGGTGGCACATACCTGTAATTCCAGCACTCGGGAGGCTGAGGCAGGAGGATTGCTGGGAGTTAGAAGCAAGTTCAAGGCCAGTGAGACCCTGTCTCAAAAAACCAAACAGAACCTGTAGTAGAAATCCAAAGGACTTTCTAGGACTGAAAAATACAATAACTATACACTTGAAGTGGCAGATAAAACAAGCATCGAACTTGCTACTGCCTGGCAACAATAGCCCAGGCCTGTAATCCCAGCTACTTGGGAGGCTGAGGCAGGAGAATCAAACATTTGATCCCCTTGTGGGTGACTTAGTGAAAATAAAAAAATTTAAAAGGGCTGGGGATGTAGCTCCATGGTTAGTGTTCTTCGAGTTCCATCCACAGTACCATACATAAGACAAGGAGTCTAGTTTGAAACAGAGGAAACAGGATGACTAAGATTTTATGAGGCAAACAGCACATTTAGAACATAAAACAAGAGAAAACTCTTTAGATATTAACATATTAATGTAAATTATGAAACATATCAAAATTTGGGCATGGTGGCTCACACCTGTAATCCCAACACTTGGGAGGCTGAGGCAGGAGCATCACTGTGAGCTCAAGGCCAGCCTGGGCTACAAAGTGAATTTAAGGCCAGCCTGAAGTGCATAGTGAAACCCTGTCTCAAAAAGACAAAAAACAAAAAACAAAACAAGCATATCAAAGGCAAGGGTTATAGCGATCCTAAGTTTCATTTTTCCTTATCTCCTTTCCCTTCTTTTCATTTCAAATATCAATATCTTAATCTAATAAATCAAATTAGAAAACTTTTTTAAAAAATACATCATTTTAATCCAATCAGGAAAATCAAGCAGAAACCATTTAAAGAGAAAACTGTAGAAAGTCTTCATCAAAGGCACCATTAAAAATATTGGGAAAGCCAGTCACTGAGTTAGAAACATTTAACAAATAAATCTAACCCAGGAGCCCATCCAGAATGGAGAAGTAAGTCTTAAGACTCAGAATAAAATTAACAACCCAGTCCTTGACCCACTGATATAACACTGGCAGGCAGGGCATGAGGTGCAGGATGCAGAGGCACCGGGCACCCTTGCTATAGCCTTCGCATTCTGTGTACCCAACAGAAACGCACAGACACCCCAAAACCTGTGCAAGTCTGGCCTAGTAGCATGGACATGTACTTCTGGTACAGGAAAATAGAAACTCCCAACCTGAACAATATCGGGGTTGAGTTCAGAGTCTCTAAAAATCAAAGAATGACTCTTAGGAACAGTGGAGGTCAAGAGCAGAAAATATTTATTGAGGGGAAGAAAGCTTCTGTCCAAGACAGGGACAGAAGGGGCCCCGAGTGGGTTGCCAAGGTCATCGCCCTTCCCAGGGGCTTTATAGAGCAAAACCACAAGGTGAGGCAGGTCCCAGATAGGGGGAAAATGGAAAATTACAAGGTGGGCATGAGGCAGGACAAAACTATGGTCAGCCAATAAGATTACAAGTATAATTGTTCAGGTAAAATTGATTAAATTGGGATCAAATGAGGAAGCGAGTCACACAGCAAGCAGGCATGAATACAGAACAGGGGCCTTTCCTGTAGAGGGCCACGCTAGTGACTCTTCCTGGCTTTTTCAAGGTGATTGCTGCTTATTTAGAATGTCGATCCCTGTTGTCCGTCCCTAGGGAGGTATGTGGGTGCATTTGTTTAGTCTTTTGTCTTGAGATCTGGCCCACAGCAGATACGTCTCCATTTGCAAGGTATCTTGTCTTCCATACGGGCTCCTTCCAGGGCCAGGTCCTGTCTGACTGCCTATAATATTTCTATCTAGCTCAGCGGCCTATAACACTTCCAGCTTTTGAGGAGGCTGAGGCAGGGGGATGCCTGCCTTACGTGTCTCAGGCCAGCCTGCATAGCAGAGACCCTGTTCCCGAATCCATCTCTCATATACACACAGAACATTCGTGCTTAGAGTTTTATGTGTGATGCTGAAGCTGGAATCCAGGGCCTTCGGCACAGGCTCTACCAGTGAGCTATGTCCCCAGCCTGTGGAAGACGTAAAACCACAGTCCTAACTGCCAGCAGTGAGAATTAAGCAAACATCTGTGAGTAGGGCAGATACATGCAGGTCTATTCGGAGAACAAAAATTGCTACACCTCTTCCAGGCTTGAGGCCAAGAACCTGCAGCTGAGCACCCCAGCTCTTTCACTCAGCTCTCATGCCCCAGTTCTATGAAAATGGGGGGGAGGGTAGAAACACAGGTTGCTAAAACTTTAAAATTTCATTCTCCGGTGTATTTAATGTATACACTTTAAAGTATGTAATGTTGGACTAGCATGGTAGCTCAGGGGTACAGGCTTCCTAACATGGAAAAGGTCCTGGGTTTGATCGGCACCAGCACGAAAAAATAAAGTATACAATGTTACCGTTCACCATTTTAGAGTCATAGGAATGTTAGAAAAATAGACAAACATTTTTATAAGCAGTAATAACCAGTGAGAAAAGATAATGGGGGACAATGCTCATGAATAGCAAAAAATATTTGATAGCCTCCTTATATCTAGTTTTAAAACTCCTGGGTTCAAGTGATCCTCCTGAATCAGCCCCCACAGCAAATATGTCTCCATTCACAAGGTATCTTGTCTTTCATGTTGGCTCCTTTTTTTTTTTTAAATAAAAGCACAAAAACATATTAACAAACAGACACAAATTAGCATAAAAAAATAGTACAATCAAAACTGATTTACAGACAAGGTGACATGGACTCAACAATGATTGTTGCTTTACCTATTGATATCTTTGAAGTGTATATACATGAACACAGATACAGACATGCAAAATTGGTCAGACAATTAATCATCTCAACAACAGAAAAACACAAAAAACAAAAAAAACAAAGACAAAAAAAATTTTTAAAAATTAAAAATAAAAATAAGAATAAAAATAAATAAATAAATAAAATTTTAAAAAACCCAACAATAGTTGCTACTGTGCATATTGATATCTTCGAAGTGTGTGTTCAGGATAACACATACAGACATACAAGATTGATCGAATAACCCGTCATCAATTATTCCTTAGCATTAAGTGATATAATACAATAGTAGAACCATGTTAGCCCTCCTGCACATATGTATATACATATATACATACATACATTTTTGCCTCTTTCTTTTCTCCTTTCCCTCGT